>JARQZK010000877.1:0-156522 GCA_030704885.1 Cynegetis impunctata | reverse complement strand
AAAAAAATATGTGCATGTGCAAGTTGAAATTAATAAATTTATCTACAGTTGAATATTTTCAGCGTAATGCTTATTACTTATTAAAGGTATCTCAATTTGTTCAGCACAATCCTGGTATTGCTATTGGCAAGTACAATTTTCACATCAAATATCTCTCAGAGATTTGGAGAAATATTAGGTTTTACAATAAGGGAAAGCATAATAAGCGATACGCCCCCTACCGGTGTCGAATATTACTAGAGCATGGGAGATAGATTGCTTTGTTTACATCTGTTTACGTGTATTTTATATGAGAAGTTGTTGAGTTTTAATTGTATTTTGGACCGTCTACAAACGTTCAGAAGAGATGAATCACTATTGTTGTGTATTCTATACACATATGCTTACATACCTTTCCGAAAGCTGGACAATTCAAAGTTGCATTCCAAAGAAAGTTGGGAAACAAGGAAATGATGGATAGAAGAAAGGTGTGGATTCATAACTTGAAGATTGAAAAAAAATGTCTGAACATAAGAGAGTTGTTCTTTACAGTTTACTGAGAATAATTATTTTCCTGCAGTAGGTTTGTGGATTTTTCCATATAGAATTATACCAACTAATGATGTGCAATTTTCAGCTAACCGAAAACGTAGAGTTTTTGAAGTCTAATGCTATTCCAACGAAAAAATGTTCCACTTTTATCGGAATCTGAACCTGGGCCATCATCCAGAGATTCTAGATAATTGTATTTTCTTTCATGTAACAACCAGATATACTATTAAAATAATAATAACAAATTATGTTTATTTGCACAACCAAAATAACAGTTTATCATAACATCAAGAATATGAAATAAATCTGGACTCTATAGCTAGGTAAAAACTAAAATATTCAATTATATAATCAGGAAAACAGAGATTCTATAAAAAAAAACCAGACTCTCAGAAGTCCTCCGTACTTTTAGGATAGCTGTTATACGTCAGGAAAATTCAAAAAATATAATAACTTATTACGTTCAAACCATTCAAGCAGAGTATTCATATTAATTCTTCTTTTATTTCATGTTGTTTCTTTCAGTTTAGCTGGTAAGTACTTAGTTTTGTGCATTATAGTCAAAAATTCTTCAGTTCGTAATGAAAGTAGACATGTCAGAGATGTTTTTTTGAAACTTTTGAAAGTTTTTTTATTTTTTAAATAAATAGATGTTCTATCATACAGCCTTTTCATGAGGTATACATAGTTCCTTCAACCAATTAATTTATTCGTCCTCTACTTTATTTTACTATTGATTTTCATGTTCAATGATAAAAACTCAGTGTAAATTTCAACTTGATGTAGGTAGGTTATCTACTGTTGAACAGAGATAATATTGTCCTCAATCCAAACACAATATATCACAGGAAAATACAAAGTCCAAAAAAAACACAAATTACGACGATAAACGTTCGAAAACTCAAAACGAAATGAACGTAAATACCATTACAACCAATGTAAACAAACAGGTAATCTCCCATGCTCTAGTACCGATATTAGCCGTTCCGGCGCTACGATCTTAATTTCGGACGCCTATAGCTGCAGAGATATACTACAAGGAATTGAAACGAAATGGAAAATCATTTTATGATTTGCTCGAAGGAAAGCAAGAAAAATTACTAGTGGGTTATAAAATATTATAAAAGAAACAAGTGGAGCTTCAGAAAAGGTTTTCGTTTGAAATTTGACTGCGATAGAGGACAATAAGTATTAAGAAAATATGACTTTATTGAAAAATAACTAACAAACAACTAACAGAAATGTATCAAACAAAGTACAAAGTTTCAAAATAGATAAAAAACATACACTAAACATATTTACCTTTAGCAACAGATATTTAACATGATTGAAAAAATTTATTTATACTATAACTAATGATATGAGCAAATGATATGATATTCAAACTCATTTAATGTAACAGTTAAAACATCATTCAGGAACTGTAATCATCGATTCGAAATAAATTATCATGAATTGTAACAATGTGGCAAATGTACGAATGTGGTGAATATTATAAATATTGCTAACATGTACAATTTCACTTATATATTATATTAAATAAACATTAACGTATTCTTTTCGCAAGTTTCTAATCACTTTATCACATGTCTTTTGATAAATGGCATTTATAGTGTTGTAGTCAGAGTAGTCAAGAAATTTACCGACAAAAATTTTAATTACAGTAATACCATCATTGTTTAAGATATAATTAAATCAAATATACGATTTTTAGGGGAAAGATATGATTACCTACAAATACACAATACTGCTTATTTTTTAGTATCGGTTGTGTCACAATACCTAATACATTTACAAAAAAAAGAAATCACCCGTACTATTTAAGTAAAGGCGAAATTGAAAAAATTAATTTGATGGTAGGAATCTTGAGTTGTTAGATACTAACTTCTTGTGGAAAAAAATTATATAATGTTACTATGAGTATTTTTTTATATTACATTATAAATAAAATATATGTCACATCTTATTAATCAACAATAATAGAAAACTTTGAACATAGCTTATTTAACATCCATAATCGTAAACTCTGATTACAAAAATCTAAATCCAAATAAGAACAATATAATCTTTCACAATAAAACAGAAATTTAAACTCCAAACTTATCGTATAATGTATTATGCTGAGTAAAACTCGATGGCACATCTACCAGTAAATCATGAGGATACCCCAACCCAATCAGAGAGTCCACTGAGCACAAGAGGTATGGTTTCAAACTGAGCACCTTATAACGACTTACAGAAAGACTTAACCAGTTAATATCTACTGTAACGAATTTGTAGGTATCCAACCATGCTGAAAAATGTAATAAAATTATTCATCAACCTTTTTTTATTAACGTCAATTGACTACTCGCTTAAGACTTGTTGAAACATTGTTCGAAATTATAAATCAACTTAAGTGAGAAAAGAGAGATATCGATTGGAATGTATTCAGCAGGTATTCGATAGACAATTAAATTTTACATCTGTCCGTTGACATAAAATACGGGGTGTCCCATTTAAGTTAAACAAGTTAGTGCCGTTTAAATATTGCAATTATTTTACCTTTATTTTTACACACCAAGTCTAAGTTAGTCAATATTTTACAAGTGCGACATGAAGTTTGATCTAGTTAGTAGGTCTTATCAATTATTTGGTTAAAAACAAGAAAACACCAGTTGAGAGTTCAAGCGTTAAAACTGATACTGCATTTTCACAAAATACGAGATATTTCGAAAACCATAAGGTTTAGGTGAATTAAACCTTAATGAAACTGGCATTTGTTTTCACTGTAAAATCCAAAAATGAAATAATATACAGGGTATTCCATTTAAAAAATACCAACTTTGATTCTTTTCGTGTTTTTGGAACACCTGTACAACATGAAAATATTTTTAAAATGTAGTTCTAATAGGTCCCTATCCATCCTAAAGAAAAAACTTTTATAAAGTCAAATACTTTAGCTATAGCTCTTCGTGTCGAATAACCATGTATATATATATATATATATATATATATATATATATATATATATATATATATATATATATATATATATAGTATCAATTTGGACTGAACAGGCGCAGCTTGTATGATGTTGGGAAATTCATTTAGATAGTTGGTATACCTACTCCAAATAATATTTTGAATATGTAGTGAAAATATGTACGCAATTATGAATGATTTAGTTGTATATATAAAACGTCGAAATACGTTTGTATAATAATATTAATGCAAATCTTGTGTGGGAGACATAATAATCCAATGATTATTTTAAGAGTACTGATTCTTTGATCTTTACAATTCCTACACCTAACAGCACCATACTAATATGTACACCTGTTGCAAGAAATTAATTTCCTAATGTCTGTTTCAGCATTTAAATGCCAGGATGTATCATGACACCAGCCACCAACGCCCAATATTGGTTTCTCAAAGGTGAGTCCCCAATTAGACAGAGCCAATGTTTATTACTGCATTCAATTTTTTTGAAATAGGTCATTTATATTGTTTAGTTGATGGAATGTAGATAGTGTTTTACTTACGAAACTCATTGAACAATCTGATTTACTAGAGTAAAATAATAAAAAACGTATGAGCATTTATATCATAGAGATAAAAAGTCCGCTTCTTGTTTTGGATGAATATTCAAAAACAACCAGTAATTTCGTCGTTGTGCTTGTCTCTTTTATTAGGGCATGGTGGGGCAGATAAAAACAAGATTAGTAGTTCCAATTTGTGTATCTATAATTTCTGTCATATGTCAAAGGTGTTGATAATCTGTCAAGAAATCAATATACAGTCTTTTTTGTTGTTTATAATTCGAATGCATTTGTCGGTATAGCAAGTTTCAACTTACCAGATTTTTTTAAATTGATTATCAAGTTTGTAGTTTTTCACAAATTTGCAAGCTACTCTATTATTCGAGGTTTGTTGCAATGAAAGTTCGCTTGCAACAAACCACCCAAACATCTTTTTTTGCAAGGAAACGTCATCTGACAATTTAATTCTTGATAAGATGGTGATGCTCCAATCAATAAATCAACTGGTCGCGATTGATTAAACTGTGGATCGGCCAATTTGACTCCACTGGGAATATTATCAACAACTAAACGGGCAAAGGTAAATTGAGTCCCGTCTACCTGAATTAAGAAGGGTCAAGAAATTTAGATGGTCCAATTGAGCCCCGGGTCACTTAAATCTTTCTAATCCTTATATTCCTCCTGATATGCATATTTCGGGAATTCCTAATTACTTTTTAAATCTCTTTACCAAATAATATTTTTATTACCTATGAACGAAGGATTTCATTGGTTAGACATCTATGGATATCATATATAAAAAGGGTTTTCTACAAAATGTTTAATATAGTTTAATTTGTACCTACCTATTCGGTGTTACATAGTTTGTCAAAATGAGTTCTGTGAGAGTTGTACTAAGTGAAAGAGGGAAACAACTGATTGTGTTGGATGGCCTCAAATATCGTTTCCATAAGATGTTAAAAAATAATGCCAAACGTTGGATTTGTTGTGCACAGACAAAAGAAAAATGCAAGGCATTTTTAAAAACTTTCAATTTTTCAATGATTTTCTTAATAACAAGAGATTCTGTATTAAGTACGTTTATTCAGTACGTTACTACACATCTAATAATTGAATTATTCCAATAAACTGAAGTGAATTGAGTCCGTACAACTAAATTGAAGTAAAGAATGTAAATTGTTGCTGTTCGTTACGAAGTTCTAAATGTTACTTTTCGGTTTTTAGTATTATTTCCAAGACCTGCCGCCTCGCTTCCCCTTTCATTGTTGTATGACCTGGAACAGGGCCACGTGGTTCAAAGTATGAACTGCCGATAGACGTAGGTACCCTGATTGCAATACGTTGAAATAAAGACTGAGAAACAATGAAAGCCTAAATTCTCGAACAAATGGAAAGATTATTTTTAAACTATCTTGTGTTTATTTAAATCCTTTATTAATTTCCATTCATTTCTGCCCTTAAGATCTGTTAATTTCAGCAGAAAGATAATATTGTTATAATCACTCAATTAAATAAAACGATACTAAAATCAATATGCACGTATACATACTTAGCACCACCAATGTACAAAGAACAAGCATCTCCACCACCTAACCATAGTTTCTGAGAAGAAATTTGGAATATCAGAGAATTTTTACCCCGAGGCGAAGCTAAAGGGGTTATAGTCTCACGACAAAAAGTTGGTAACTGGCCCGATTTTAAAAATTCCAACGGATATCGATAAAACACATATGATTTCATCAGGGAATTTGAATTACCAAGTTTTACCAACGAAGAATAAAAAAATTATAGCGTTTTTTAGATAGGCATTACGACATGCGCATGCGCCAAGGTCGATATGTACGAAGTCCTACAAAACATGCGTCGAAGTGATCTGTGTGCCACGGTAACCAGGCGACGTTGATAGCTTAAGCTTGATTCTGCGTCTGTGTCTGCTTCCCATCCATAAAGATATCTTATCAATTTGATTCATAATTTGTAGCAAAATGAGCCGGGATAGGATATTCAAATTCGACAGTCAAACAATGAATTTTTTTGCTAAATTTTCACGGATTTTATTCGTAATATCGACTTATTAATACATTTATTGCAATTTTCCTTCATTTCATTCGTAAAATCGACTTTCTGTTATTTAATTTATATAATAGGTACATTCAAAAAATATTGACGACATGCACATGCGCCGAGGGGTTTTATCATTCCTAGTGCTACGCAGTAGGGTGTCCTTCATTTTTTAAAATTTAATTCTTGTTTTTGACAAAGACTAATGCTGAAATATATATATCACATTCAAATGAAGCTGACATGGAGTTAATACATGTCTTTCGAGGATTATAGTAAATAATACAAGTTCAATATATATTTAAGATATAGCAGAGAAAAAGTCCGAACCGTTCAATTAGAACAGTGAAATATGAATTGAAAAATATTTTTTCCACATGGTAAACAAAATAAGAAGTTGAAACTAATATTTCAAATGAAGATACTTTGCTTTGTATGTTCAATTGCGATAACGAAGCCTATAATTGATTAATTTTCTGATGGAAATGATACATATTCACGAATATAAAACATCTTTGTAGCAGTGATTCTAGAGTTAGTTGTTGTTATCTGATAATTACCAAAGGAGTAATGACACAATTGAAAACGAAATACCTCTGTCAATGTAGTCTCTTTGAAAGTATACATCCACGTTTGTGTTACATATACAACATTTTAATAATGAAAAGTTACTAACTCTTTCAAATTTCACTGCATTACATGCTATGAGTTTAACGTTTTCTGTGTAGTGCAGTTTTTACTATTTTCGACAGCACTTCAGGCAAAATCCAGAAGATCCTCTTAGAGGTTTCATCGCTCAGTATTTCACATGAGATTAAAATATATAATAAATTTTCATGCAATAGGTATGTCTCAAATGTGTAAATGCAATTTTATTGAGTTTTGCAAAAACGTTTTCGGCGCTTTTTTATAATATAAACTTATATTTCCGACGATGTTTTTGGTCGCCATAATTCCAGCTTCTAAGATATTTTATATTTGTGAATAAGATATAATATGTTTTCATATTCTTACTTCGATATTTCTCCAACTCCTCAGTTTCAGAATCCTCGGCTATAATCACACATATATAATCTTCGTCGTTTTGCAAATCCTTTATAGAAGGCACAATAGTTCCTGATAATAACTTTATGACAGTCTGAAATGAAAATTTGCTATTTAGTACAGCACTAAAGGCGGAAACACATTATTGAAATGCTACGCGACAAAACGTGTTGACACCTGATGTATAATGTGCACTTACCAACATGTGATGCCACACAACACACAAGCAATTAATTGTTCTTCGTTCATTTTTGTCAAATTTTTGCCAAAATTCAGTAAATTATAGGGTATCAACCTATGAACGTACGCTTTATTTGACAATTCCCGAGTGACATCGGTTGTTACCTAGAAACATATAGCGCTCAACACGTCGACTAGATCAGGTAGCGGGTGCCTGTATCGCATGACGTCGGGAGTTCATAGTGTGATTCTGGTCATAGAAATTACTAGGATTTGATTTTATTCAACACGCGTCGCGTTTTGTCGGGTTGTATCATGTTTCAATAATGTGTTTTCGCATTAATCCTTCCTATTACAACTAAAACAATTGATAAATTGGATTCTAATTTATTAATTTTTCAGTATCAGACATCAAAATCTTGATGACCAAATGTGAATAAAAATGGAAAAAAATCCTTTTTATTCCTTGAACACATTAGAATTTAACTTTCCTGAAAATGTGTACATGTGTCAACGAAAATCATTGCCTAATAATGTTATGAAATCCTCGTTGAATATAAAAATTTACTGCCTATAAAACAGAAACAAAACCTCCTTTTTACAACAAAATTAGCAAAAATTATCATTTTTTCATTGCAGGTGGCATTCATTGAGAAACTAATTAAACCATAGCATCAGCTTCATGAATTGAAATTCGTTAATATATATTGCCAATATTCCAGATATGAAAAACAACAGTATAAGAGAGAGGGAGGTATCAAATATATAAAGAAATAATTTTATAGTACTTCATAGTAACAGATACATAGGGGGGCTATGGGAAAATTACATGTGCACGCATCCAACTACTTAGACACAAAACTGACATATTCGTTTTCTAGACGTCAGTCAGATTAAGCACTCCGTACTCCAAAGTTCTAGTGGAATGAAAAAATATTTATTTCGAAATGGCACCATGCCACAATGGAAAATTTTTGATGCCATATCAACACAATTTATATTTTGAAAATAATATTCTTATAATCAAAATAATTATTATAATTATGTCCGATTTAAGAGCCTACAAGAAGTGTTCGGAAGTACTAAATAGTTAATAGCCAATTACACATAGCCGAATAATAAGTACACACAAATATGAACGAAAATAGGAGGATCAAAAATGATGTTAATATTATGAAGTTTAAATTATATGTACCTAACTAAAATGTATTCTTACCTCTACTTCTTGGACACTAGTTTGAGCAAAAGGCCCTTCAAGGTAAAATTTGAATCCTTTAAATAATGGGTTTGAGAATCGAGAAAGTCTGGATATCCTAGGACTTGGTACTCCAGAGATATCAAGCACTTCATATATTTCCTGTCAAAAAAGGCTTCGTTATCTTGTGGAAGTATATAAATTTTTTCTTAACATGATAATATATTGTCGATATAGTAAATATTAACATGAAATACTCAAAAGTATTGAGATAATACACAGTGGAGATTATTTGGCGAAGAGACAAAAATAGTCAATAATATAACGTATTTTAGATTAATTTAAAATTATTTTTTCAACACCTGATATTACGCTTTCAAGCAACTTTAAATAACAATCTGGTAGGAATTAAGTTCAAAATAATAATTAACAAATACACAACACATTAGCTTATTACTACAAATTAAAATAAGAATATTTTAGAAAATTCATTTATCTGAAATCTGGTAGCAGGATTATATGCTCGCTTGGCACCGACTTCAAAAATGTACTAGTTAGGTAGATGATCAACTTATACATAATGAGTACCCGTTCTATTGTATATTCGAAATCATTTTATTAGTCGGGCTCTTTTAAGTCTTGGGTCATCCTCGAGGTGGGAGACACATAGAGATGAATGTAGGAGTGGTCCTTAAGGAATCGGAGGGAAAGGTGAAGTACCTGGGAATAATTATAGGTAGGGGTCTGACCTTCGGGCCGCATGTGCTGAGCTCGGTGGAGAAAGCGGCAGTTAAGTTAGAAAAACTGATGCCGAATATTGGAGGACCCTCGTACGTCAGAAAAAAAATTCTCATGTCGGTGTCACATAGTGCAATGCTATATGCTGCACCGGCATGGAGGAACGTTATTGAAATTGGGAAGTACAGGGATGGGCTAATTAGGGCACAAAGGCTGGCCCTAGTGAAGGTGGCCTGTGCATATCGCACGGTATCGGCAGAGGCAGCACAGGTGGCGGCGGGAGTTTCTCCCATAGATCTCCTGGTCGCAGAGAGAGACTTTTTGTGTAACGTGGGAAATGGCAAATTACCAGGTGTGCGCAGAATGGCACGATTCTTCGTGGACTGGCAGAAGATATGGACAGATGCGGAAAGGGATGTGGCACAGTGGACAAGGCGGCTAGACAGGAGCATAGATGCTTGGTACGAGGCGAAGCATAGAACAACAAGCCACTACTTCACGCAGTTCCTGACGGGCCACGGGTCCTTTGGGACATTCACGAAGAAAATTGGAAAGTCAATCACAGACAAGTGCGCGCGATGTAGGGTGAACGACTCCCCTGAGCATACAGTCTTCAAATGCAGAAGATGGGCAGCACAAAGAAGAAACACCTGGAAAGCAGCTGGAAGGACACCGACAGCAGATAATATAATAGATACCATGCTTAGAGACCGAGAGTAGTGGAAAATTCTATATGTTTTCATTGTGTCCATTATACAAAAGAAGGATAAAGTGGACAGAATAGAGCAGCAGCGTTTACAGGCAACTGGAAGCTGATCACAAAGGATGATGTGGTGTGACGTTATGTGGTCATATGACTATGTTCCGCACCGTTTTCATGAAATGGAAGGACATAGAAGCGCTGTCAGATCCACATGGGCAGTGAGTCTGTGTTCCTGAGAGGGTTTTAAGTGGGTATTTTAGGCATGTCCTTTCGAGTCCCACACACCCCCGGTGGAACAACCTACCCGGTTGGTGCGCAAACAGCATTTTTTCCCTCTCGCAAAAAAAAAATTAATAAAAGTCTTGGGTCTTATGGCAATTGTATCAAGTCATAATCAAAAATTGATTGTGGCGAGAAACAGCTGATGTCAAACACTTGCAACTACACTATGGATAAAAAAAACAATGTCTCGCAAACATGAAAGATTATCGTCGCTGTATTCGTAGTACTGAAAGTGAAGAAAACATAAACATCGTGTAATTTTTGTACTTAAACAATATATTCTACAATCTTTCGTAAAGTATATAGATTACTACAGTCCAATAATTACACAAAATCGATCATGTATTTATTGATAAATAAACTTCGTAGATCCGGCGGATTCGTCATTTTGGATACAATTTATTATTGATATCAACAAGAATGGGTACATCAACATTTTGAATACTTAAAATCATAAATTATTAATTGAAAAGGCCGATGATACTTGGTGAAAATTTATTATCAATTTTGAAGGAATTTAATCATCTGGTTTCAAAATATTTAGATAAATTCAAATAGTTACAATGGTAAACTATACTTATCCTGAAATGGCAGACATGCAGTTTCTGTATGGTCGTGCTTACTGAAATTAATTCGTGTGAATTCACCAACGTTTGCGATAATGGTAATTCTTTGAAGGGTTGCGCAATTCCTCAGGTTGTAAGAACCGTACAGTTATAAGAGGTCGTCCTTCCAATAATTTCACTTCATATATTTAGAATTTGCGAAATTATTACATGCTCGTACTAAAGGAAAGGAACTGGACCTGCTTGAAGCAATAGAAATATCAAAAGCACACCACGGCAAATCACCCATTCTTAATGAGCAGTTAATATTCAATATGTCACCACTATTACAATCAGCGACAAAAACCACACTCTGAAATTTACCATACTTCTTTAACGATCATATAATATATGAACACCAGACAAGAAAAAGTAGTTCAGTCTTGAAAAAACTTTTGATAATGTGCTAATAACTCAAAACAATTGTGAATTTATTATTTTATATATATATATATATATATATATATATATATTTATATATATATATATATATATATTTATATATATATATACTTATATATACTTATATATAAATATATATATATATATATATATATATATATATATATATATATATATATATATATATATATATAAGTATATATATATATACATATATATAAATATATATATATATATATATATATATATATATATATATATATATATAAACAAAGAAATTAGTCGCGGCGGGGAAATATTAAACAAGTAGAGCAGAATTATCGGTATAGTCCGCTTATATGGAAGCAGCCGTTGACACGTGTTTCGGACTCCTTGGTCCTCATCAGAACGGCGTAGCCAAGCATTGGATTGAAAACTTGGAGATGAAAATTGTTGTGTATTTGAAGAGGAATAACACACGACTTTATTTTTATAAGAACACCAACTTTATTAAATATGAATTATACTTATATATCTCAGATATAGTAACCTCAACTCAACACACGTTGATCCCAGTTACACAGTGAGTCTTCGAGTCTAGGTTACCTTATATTCTGTGTCACAGCACAGAGACTTATATCTATCTCAACAGCTGTGTTACCAATACATAGCAAAAAGAGCAACAACAAACGAAATCCCCTGCTACTGAAGACAATCACACATTTGTGGCTTATTGTTTGAACTCTCAATTAATACGGATGGCATTAATCGCCTCCGCGGCAAATTTTGACCAAATCTCCCAAACCGGAGAGTTCAAACAATAAGCCACAAATGTGTGATTGTCTTCCGTAGCTGGGGATTTCGTTTGTTGTTGCTATTTTCATCCCCAAGTTTTCAATCCAATGCTTGGCTACGCCGTTCTGATGAGGACCAAAGAGTCCGAAACACGTGTCAACGGCTGCTTCCACATAAGCGGGCTATACCGATAATTCTGCTCTACCTATATATATATATATATATATATATATATATATATATATATATATATATATATATATATATATATATATATATATATATATATATGTGTGTACCAGCTGACCCGGCAAACGTTGTTCTACCATTTAAATTATTTTATCTATCTATTCATCTATCTGCCGATGTATATCTACCTATCTTACTATCTATCTATCCATCTATCTATCTATCATTCTATCTACATATCTATCTATCTGACCCGGCAAAAGTTGTTCTGCCATATAAATTATTTTTATCTATCTTTCTATCTATTCATCTATCTGCCGATGTATCTCTATCTATCTAACTATCTATCTAACTATCTATCTATCTAACTATCTATCTATCTAACTATCTATCTATCTATCTAACTATTTATCTATGATTATATCTATCTATCAATCTATCTGACCCGGCAAACGTTATTAAAATGGCTACTAAAAAATATGGGTTGTTGATAGAAGGGTGAAAATTTGGAGTTGTATGTATTTTTAATGCAACATCATAAAAAAAAAATTTGTCCAAAAAATTTATAAAAATGTTTGGGGTGGACCACCCTAATCACATAGGGGTATGATAAATATATTACGACCTATTTTCAGACTGACTATTGTTATTTTCGATTCCCATCTTGCAGCCCTATTGCAAGATCGCAATGGAAAAATAGGAGTCGATCGTAGAAGGGTGAAAAATTGAGAGTCATTACAAAATAAAAATAATAACCTTGCCAAAAAAATTGAAGTTTATAATTAACAAATGAAAAATAGGGGTTGATCGTTGAGGAGTGAAAATTTAGGGTTGTATGTATTTTTGAATGCAGTATTACAAGAAAAAATAGATCAGAAAATTCTGTCTGAAAAATAAAAAAAAATTCATGGGGATGAAAAATAGATATTGTCCGATTCTCAGACCTAACCGATATGCACACAAAATTTCATGAGAATCGGTCTAGCCATTTCAGAGGAGTTTAACAAATAAAAAATAGAGGTTGATCGTGGAGGGGTGAAAATTTGAGGTAGTATGTATTTTTGAATGCTGTACCATAAAAAAAATAGAACAGAAAATTTTGTCTGAAAAATAAAATAAAAAATTAAGGGGTGGACCCTTAACATTTAGATATTGGCCGATTCTCAGACCTACCCGATATGCACACAACATTTCATGAGAATGGGTCGAGCCATTTCGGAGGAGTTTAATTTCGAATACCGTGACACGAGAATTTTATATATTAGATATATATATATATATATATATATATATATATATATATATATATATATATATATATATATACGTAGAAAATAGAAGTATATTGATCAATTTCTCACCTCTTCCACAATTTTATTTTGTGTCAAACATTCCTGTATCCATTGGAAGTTCAGCACCCACAATCCTGCAGCAACTGCAGAGATAAACTTGATTGTATGATCCTTCAAGCGATTATTTTTGTCAGTAGAAACGATCATATGTGTGACTCCTGGTCCAAACTTATCTTGATAAGATGCTAACTCTTTGCTGCACAAAGAATGTATAGCTGTCACTTCCATTCTATTTAGTCGTGTGAAAGCAATACATGGCTTAGCTCTGGGAGAATTATCGGGCTGACTGTAAAAATATAGTATAATACTAACCCACATTATTAGATTTAACAGATTTATAGAATTTATAGAAATCGAAATAATGCATGCATTACAATGAATCTTATATGATAGCCATGTATAAGTTTTCGAATATGACTTACCTCAAAGATCCTGCCTTTTTATTTTGTTGCTTGTTTGTATTTTGTGTAACATAACTCAAGATACTCTTTTGTTTCGGCGTACTAGTAAGTGGAGATGCTGATGGAGGCGCTCTCGGCAAAATTGTTAATGGTGAAAACCCGGATTGATGTACCACTTCTATCACATTCAAATTTTTTTTTTCTTCGCATATCGGTGACAATTCTGTGAATTGCTGAAAATAATTAGGAACATCAACAATATCCGGTTTTTTCAAGTTCGATTTTGCTGATTTCAATGGCTTTTGATGTGATATAATCTGATTTCTTTCCGGAGAAAGTGAATTAGGAATTATATTTTCCGATTCCCTTTGAGTTACAGCCTGAAATTCTGATAATTCTTTAAATCTATCTTCATCTTCATCTTCAAAGCCAGGAGGTGGGGGAACAACAATATCACTAGTGAGCGGAGGAATTGAATTACCTTCTGAATCTAATGATGTTCTTGAGCTGCGATTTAATGCTTGGGAACAACCCAATCTGAAAGAATTTGAAGTTAGTTGAATAAAAAGATCTAGCAATCAATATGCAATAGCATGTAAATAACACAATTACTAAATCTTAGTTAATAGCTAACGCCAAACAGGCATGGTTCGGCCATCTATCTCGCATGAAACCATGCTGACAACGGGCGACATCAAGTGTACCAAAGATAAGAAGTCTCTCAAAGATTTTTGCAAAGGCTGTCAACAGACTTATAGGCCTGTAATTACTCATATCTTCTACATTACACTTTTGAATTGGCTAACCCATATCTGTTTTAAGCAAATCAGAAAATATTCCTTGAGTAAAAGGGCGATACATAAGCATGAGCAAGTGGCGCAGCAATTAAAACAATGGACTCTCTAATGATATTTAAGGGTATCTTATCAGAACTCATGGGTATTTATTTTTTAGTGAGTTCAAAACAGATATCACTTCATCCCTATATATTTGAGATATATAGCTGAATTAGTAAGTACACAATTTATGACCTGCCAAATCGCTCGCGTAGCCGAATACATATAACCAGCTTCCTTGGAAAGTTGTTCGATAATTTCTTTTATTATTGATGAATTTTCCTTCTTCTTTTTATGAGCTTCAACTGAACTATTAAAAAACAAATATTTTGTTGATTAAATTATATATATATATATATATATATATATATATATATATATATATATATATATATATATATATATATATATATATATATATATATATATATATTTATATATATATATTTTTTTATATATATATATATATATATATATATATATATATATATATATATATATATATATATATATATATATATATATATATATATATATATATATATATATATATATATATATATATATATATATATATAAATAAGGAAATCTTGTTATCGACCGTACTGTAATTTCAATATACCTATTACGATATCAGGTAAGCGGTCTGTTGGAACTCTTATTTTCTCATCAACTCAATATTTCGTCATCATTTGTGACTTCATCAGGAGTAATACTATTATAAAAATAAATTACATCAATAATGGCTCCGTAGTTCAGTGGTCAGTGCGTTGGGCTACTGAACAGAAGGTCGCTGGATCGAATCCCGGCCGGAACAACGAATTTATGCGGAGCCACCTCTCGGAAGGCAATGGCGAACCACCGAGCAGTATTCTGCCTAGTAAAGCCTCTCTGTAAAGACGTTCGAACCGTCGTAAAACTGTAGGTCCCTTCTATTCGTGTACCGCTGTATCACGCACAGCACGAGTAGTTGCAGAGAGGTCGCCACGCCCTAAACCGGGTACGGCACCACAAGAAGAAGACATCAATAATGAACAATTTCCGGAACACACAAATAAAACAGGTCTAGAGTTTTGGAAAAATCAAAATACAAACACAACATTCAACACAACTGGGTGAGAATCAGCCAGACTATTTTCGGTGCAATGAGAGTGTCAATCTTCGGTTTGTCCCCTGGCGGAGGTAATCTATATATGATGTAAAATTTTGCAATAAATATTGCTTAGTTGGCCCGTATCAGATTTATAATTTAAACAATTTTTGTTTTTTTTTTTTCATATGACACAGTTCCAAAAATGATCTTTTCTTATTATTATCCTGATGGTCTATAACTATTACGTTAGAAAAATCAAATTCATGTCCTGTACTTTTTTGGTGGGTCACACGTTGTTCAAGCCATTGGTTTGTTTGGCCGATGTAAGTACCTTCGCATTCAAAGCATGGTATTTCATAAATAACGTTGCTCTTGAGCATAGCTGGTGTTTTGTCCTTCAGTCTGGAATATAATTCAGAGATTGTCACTGGGTTTATAATTTGCAATTCTCACATCAAGGACATATCTGAACATTGTCACTATTTTACGTGTTACCTGGTTCATGTTAGGTATCTTTCTGTATTTTATCGTATGTCTTTCTAATCTTCTGTGGGACCATCATAGAATTTAGAATCAGATTTTTCAATATATGTTTAGGATATCCGTTATTTGTGAAGATTTCAATAAGTTTTTTCAGGTTTTTTGTAAAAAAGTATCATCACTTATATGTGATATTCTATTTTTCATGGCAATTACTGTATTGTATTTTTGATTCTCTGGATGGTTGGAGTGAAAATTAAGAAATCTTCCGGATGCTGTTGTTTTTTTATACCAATCTAAAATAATATTACCGTCGTTTAGTCTGATTACTTTTGTATCTAAAAAGAAGTAGACTCTACTCAATTTCAGACTCCATCGTGAACTGCAAACGGCAGTTGAACGAATTAAATATTTCCAGTGTCTCTTCTTCACTCCCTGAGGGAATTGGGCAAATAATGTCGTCAACGTATTTGTAGATAAAAGGCAGTGTGTATGGTAGCCGAGGAATGACTCGGCTATGATTTTTAAGAAGGTGATCTAACACCAATTTTACTAGAATATTGCTAATAGGGAATTCCATAGGCGTAGCAAAAACCTGTCTATACTGACTATTGTTAAAACTGAAGAATGTGTTGTTGAATATAAAACGAATTAAAATGAAGAAACCTTGCCTGAAACAGGCAGGTAAATTTTTCAATCTTCTGCCATTCGAGATTCAGAATGTCCATCACTAGATCCAAAGGTATGTTTGTGAAGAGAGATACCACATCTAAAGAGACCAACACGTAGTGTCAATTGTTCATTATTGATGTAATTTATATATATATATATATATATATATATATATATATATATATATATATATATATATATATATATATATATATATATATATATATATCGTTCTGCGACGCGAGCTTTACATTCACAATCCAACAGTGAATTATAGAAAATGTCAAGTAACCCCTACTCAAAATTTGCATACAGCTGTTTCGATCTTATTAGATCTCGTCAGTGCAGCTTATTTGACTCGGGGTGAATTAACAAATTTCTAATTGTTCCCCAATACAAATCGCGGTAGGACTACTATCTGGCTAACAACCCGGAGCGCCCTCGATCAAAGATATTGGAAACCAATAATTCGCCGCTTATATCGAAAAGGAAATAAAATGTCTGCTCTGCAACTGTGGCGTATGTGATTCCAAAGCGTTTTTAAAAGCTCTGGACATATTCATGAGAGTGCGCATTGTGAATACTTGTTGCGAAATATTCAGAATCAAATCATCAAAAATATACAAGTTGGCCATGGTCAATTTAATATGTTACATAAACTGAACATATGTATATATATATATATATATATATATATATATATATATATATATATATACATATGTTCAGTTTATGTAACATATTAAATTGACCATGGCCAACTTGTATATTTTTGATGAGTTGAGTCTGAATATTTCGCAACAAGTATTCACAATGCGCACTCTCATGAATATGTCCAGAGCTTTTGAAAACGCTTTGGAATCACATACGCCACAGTTGCAGAGCAGACATTTTATTTCCTTTTCGATATAAGCGGCGAATTATTGGTTTCCAATATCTTTGATCGAGGGCGCTCCGGGTTGTTAGCCAGATAGTAGTCCTACCGCGATTTGTATTGGGGAACAATTAGAAATTTGTTAATTCACCCCGAGTCAAATAAGCTGCACTGACGAGATCTAATAAGATCGAAACAGCTGTATGCAAATTTTGAGTAGGGGTTACTTGACATTTTCTATAATTCACTGTTGGATTGTGAATGTAAAGCTCGCGTCGCAGAACGATATATATATATATATATATATATATATATATATATATATATATATATATATATATATATATATATATATTATATATTATTTATATATATATATATATATATATATATATATTATATATATATATATATATATATATATGAGGGGTCTAGTATCAAAACGTACAATCTCCACTTTTCATAATAATTCAGATAAAATATGTTTCCATAAATGAATATTACGGCGAATATAATGATATTTTCTTTTAGTTACAAAACAATAAATCTCTCATAGTAATTTGCACTCAAATATTGGGTTTGGTTTCAAAACGTACAATATCCGTTGATAAGTGGGGATCAAAACGAACAATCTCCAAACAGCCAATAGGAGACGCAATTTGGCCACGTGATCATATCGTCTGTAACTGAATTTTTCATTATTTACGAAGTTTGAAATAATTTCAAATAGTGTCGTGCTACGATTATTTTTAGTACTTTCATAGTTAGTTTTTAAGGAAAATAAAAATATTGTCAAAAGTATTATTTAAAGAGTTAAAAATGGAAGTTAATGTAATACCTGTGAGCGCGAGGAGAAACTACGTATAAAAGTGGTCTTGGAGCTGACAATCAATTTGCAAAAGAGGCAAAAAAATACAAGATATTTTCCCTACTATTAATGCAAAGAAAATTTTATGAAAAAACAAAAATTACTACCTTGCCTTACTTGCTTAGAGCTCATTACGGCGAAAAGTGGAGAACCAACGAAGATTTGCAATTTTACAAATTCGTTCTGGATGAAGGAGAAAAGGAATATGCAGAAAATAAGAAAACAAGAAAGAGATCTTGTGAATATTTTGATGACGGACCCAGCGTTAGAGTCTGAAAAAATATACATAATCTTTAAAAAAAACTGTTTTATATATTTAGTAAAAAAAAATAAAAAAATCGTGATGATATTATTTTATTTTCAGAGCGTGCTATCGGATCAAAACGTACAATCTCCAAACTTTTTTTTTGTAAAATAAGCCTAGTTTGTAATATTTCTTTAATTTTGAGTATGGACAGACATACCACAATATTACATTGAGATATCAGTTCATTAAAATCTATATTTTCATCAATAACTTAACTGAGAATCGTTTTAATTGATTTTCTACATATATATATATATATATTATATATATATATATATATATATATATATATATATATATATATATATATATTAACAGATGTTTGATAGGTAAAAAAAAATCTATTAAAAAGTTGTCGACGTTTTGTTAAAAGATTTGTCACACGAAGTGACAAATCTAAACATATGCTTCAAATCAGTGATCAGAGTGAGAGTTATCTTCATCTCAATAAACATCGATTATCACATTCAAATATATATAAATATATACGTACATTTGATTTATATTGAGATGAAAAAAACACGAGAGCAACTTATGTTGCATAATGAATATTTGTTGAATTCACTCCAATTAAATAGTTATACATACCTCTCCAAAAAACTTGAATTTTTTGGTTTTTGCGGCGTAGCCTCTACTACATCAAAATCTGAAAATATCTCATCCTCCGAACTACTAAACCTTCCCCCTTTATTATCATCTGGTTCAATTTGTTTGTCTAGTTGTAGATTCTGTAAAATTTTAATTTTTTTTGCACTTTGTTCATTATCAATATCAGAATTTTTACGCTTAGGCGTGCATCGAGTAAAGGACTCATTATTTACATGATGTGTATTAAAATGATCATTTTCAGTGATTCCATCCAACTGCTTCTGCACTATTCCACTTTTTGATTTGCCATCTGGATTGATATCTTTGCAACTTTCGAATAATGACTCTGAATATTTATTATCAACACTTTTGTGTTCATTTGCATGTTCGACAACACTGTCCAATTTATCCAAATGTTGATGAAAAAATTCGTCGTCAGCTTGTGATTCTGTTGGTTTTTTTACAGCAGATGTTTTCGTGGGAATATTAGAAGAATCCAAATCATCTAGAAGTATGATGTCATTTTCGATATTTAAAACTTGGCCATTTTTCTCAAATTCATTCAATACTTTGGAAGTTGTGGGGATTTGTGAAGAACCATATTTTATTCTTCCAGACTTCTCCTCAACTTGCGTTCCCTTAACATTTATACCGATCTGTTGATTAGCTTTTGCAATCAAGTCATCATAATGTTTCAAAAGGTCCTGAGTTTTAATCTTGTCATGTGTTTCTTCCTCTTTGTTTTTCATTACCTCTAATTGCTCAACTACTTTTACTGCACCTGTATTCTGAAGTTTTTCATTTTGAGATAACTGGATCAAATTTCCAGGACTGAGAATTTGTTGATTGGCTTTTGCTATGAGTTGATCATAATAATCCAAAAGTGCATCTGTTTGAGTATGTTCCACCTCTTTCTGTGATTTAGTTTCCTCAAAATCATGAAAATTTTTATTTTTTTTAAATTTGTCAGCATATGAAAGTTTTATACTGTTATCAGAAGATCTCTTTGTACCCTGAAAAAATTAATCAATTATGTTATGACAAATTCTTATATACCCTTTAGTCCAAAATTAGATTTCTTATTCGTTGCTTGAGAATAAGGCAAGTTTATCAATATTTCATGTTGTATCAAGTTATTTAGGCCTCATTTATATGATAATAAATGTAAATTTGAGGTAATTTTTGTTGTTGACGATTTTGTGAATGTATATCTCAAAATTACTATTTATGATAACCTAATTTATGAGTGCCAAAAATTACCCATAAATCTTCTTAAATTTCAGACGACTGGAATCAATTTTTCTATATAAAAGATGGAACAGAAGTTTTCAGCTAAGAGTAATTATTTCTATCTATATATATATATATATATATATATATATATATATATATATATATATATATATATATATATATATATATATATATATATATATATATATATATATATATATATATATATATATATATATATATATATATATATATATATATATATATATATATATATATATATATATATATATATATATATATATATATGTATATATATATATATTATATCCCATATATACACTGGCCAGCAAAATTAACGCACCACTAAAATTTGGGTCAATTTCAAAGTTACTTTTCTCGCGAACTGCTGAATCGATTTAGATAAAAAATTTTTTCAATGTAGCTTAAATCTTCGGAAATGACGTTATGCAAAGAGAGAAAATTTAAATTCGAGTTTTAGGCATATACTGGGTGTTTGAAGAAAAACTAGTAAAATGCACAACTTTTGTCATATTCTGTGGGAATTCCCATCAACAGTATTAGGTGTCTCTCTAAGCCAAAATATAGCCCCATCTTTCACGAGAATTTTGTTTTCTTATTCACTTTTTCATCTTGCTTATTAAACGAAATACGGAATTTAATGTATAACGTGACAACTAAAATTTTGAAAAAATTTGAAATAAAATCTTAAACAATAAAATAAAAAGTCAACATCGGGTGTTTTCTCCCCTATTCCTTGTAACTGATTGACATCGACGACCCATATTTTGAACCAGATGTCTTATTTTTGCTTGATCTGTATTTGTCCATATTTCCCTCATAATGTTTTCTATATCATCCAAGGAGGCAGGTGGGGGTTGAGGTCTGGACTACCTGGAGGCCAATCTAGGACCTCAATATTCACCTGATTTAGATAATTTAGTTCTATTTTCGCAGTATATGGTCTGGCATTATCTTGCATTAGTATAAAATTATCTCCAATATAACCAGCCATAGGGACCACATGCTCTGACAAAATTTCGTCGATGTAATTTTCGCTATTTAAAGGTGCTCCATGCAAGGACATGATGTCTGTACGAGCTGCCAAAGAAATTCCGTCCCAAAACATCACAGAGCCTCCATTAAATAACTCGGTTTAGCGAATGTTATTTTGTGAATAACGTTCGTTTGTCTGTCGAATAATTTCTGAGCTTCGATCCTTGCTGTAGAGATAAAACCTCGTCTCATCAGTGAACAAAACTCGTTTCCAATCTTCAGCAGTCCAGTTCACATGTTCCCTAGCAAATTGAAGTCTTTAAGTCTGTTTTCGACATTAAATTCCGTATTTCATATAATATGTGAGATAAAAACGTGAATAAAAAAACAAAATGCTTGTAAAAGATGGGGCTATATTTTGACTTAGAGAGACACCTAATACTGTTGATGGGAATTCCCACAGAATATGACAAAAGTTGTGCATTTTACTAGTTTTTCTTCAAACACCCAGTATATGCCTAAAACTCGAATTTAAATTTTCTCTCTTTGCATAACGTCATTTCCGAAGATTTAAGCTACATTGAAAAAAATTTTTATCTAAATCGATTCAGCAGTTCGCGAGAAAATTAACTTTGAAATTGACCCAAATTTTAGTGGTGCGTTAATTTTGCTGGCCAGTGTATATATATATATATTAATCTTTTTATATATATTTATATATATTTATATATATATATATATATATATATATATATATATATATATATAAATATATGTATATATATATATATATATGTATTATATACATATATATATATTTATATATATATATATATATATTAAATCCATAGTATTGTCCCTCTCATTAATGTGGTACATTTCGAGAAACAATCTACTTTTGTAGTGACACTTCTGTTCCAACACTTTTACGTCAGAATAGTAAAAGAAGTGACCAGTATGCAAAATTTGTTTGAGTCGTTCTTTTCGCTTATTTATCATACTGGTCACTTCTTTTACTATTCTGACGTAAAAGTGTTGGAACAGAAGTGTCACTACAAAAGAAGATTGTTTCTCGAAATGTACTACATTGATGAGAGGGACAATACTATAAATTTAAAATCTGACACCGGACAATTGAGCATTATTTATTGTAATTTGCTTCATTTGATTCGGAACAGGAAATAGCATTAAATTCTGCAGATAATAAACAACCAAAAAAAAATTTCTTTTTTCCATGTTTCATTCACTGATTTACGCATTTGGTTATAATTTGATTCTCGTTTTATGAGCAGGTTGTGTTTTTTGGATATTTGCCTCGTTAGTGCGTATCTATATGTTTTCATTTCTATGTATAATAAGTGACCAACGTTGTGCGTTGGTGGGTTCTATTTCTATGTTTTTGATTTTCATGATCATTGAAAAGTACTAATTAGTGACGAAATATAGAGATTATGACTAGTTTAAGAGCCAGCGTTCCGCAGACTTACGGTATAGTAGCAAAGTCCTTATTAATGCTAGGTATACTATTTCACCTGCCGTAGGTGAAGTGTGGATTCACTATTCAAGAGTTCCTTTGGACGTGTCCAAAAATGGAAAGGCATAAAAACTTGATCGCAGCATGTCTGCCGTTTTGATATCTTAAAAAATATAATTATTTTCATGTAAAAACTTACTGGCAGATACTTCTTCCGGTTCCTACTATAATTTATAGAATTTCAAAGCTGCGAAAAATTTGACAACTTTGCGTTATTTCAGCTAAGCTAAAAATGACGCATGTCATTTATATTATCATTACATACACATATTCAAAAAGTAACAGACAGATAGGTCGGTTCTGACATCCTGGCAGACACATAATACTTTTTCAGTCGTGCTAATAGTAGGAAATGGAAGAAGTGTCTGCCATTAAGTTTTTACATGAAAAAAATTATATATTTTAAGATATCAAAACGGCAGGCATGCTGCGATCACGTTTTCAGAGTCAATTTTGATGTCTTTCGTCTTCTGGACACGCCCAAAGGAACCCTTGATGGGAATAGTGAATCCCCATTTCACCTACGGTACGTAAAATAGTATACCAAGCATTGATAAGGACTTTGCTACTATACCGTAAGTCTGCGGAACGCTGGCTCTCAGTCTAACCGCTTAAGTTCATTTGTCACAGACCGAATCCCGATATTCCTTCTCCAATTTTATATATATATATATATATATATATATATATATATATATATATATATATATATATATATACAGTGCCGGATTAAGCCAGCGCGGGGCCTGTAGCAAATTCGGCCAAGAGGCCCTTGGTTTGCTTTAGGTTCTAAAGTTTATAGTATTAAACTCAGATTAGGAAATAAAACCAAAATGTATGTGAGTGACAATCTGGAGGGGCTATGTAGGAACATGTATATCTGTGTGTGTATAATGATACCAGTTTTTGAAATAAACTCCCTATATTTTTTTTATTTCTTTTACAAATCAAATTGGTTAGCTTTTTTTTTTAATTTGGGTGATAAAATAATTCAATCGTATATTATTTTAAATATTCATTAGGTACAATCAAAGCTACATACAATCAAATTCAAATTTATATTCATGTAAGTAAATGACATCCATGATACTTGTGAAAGAGCTATTTGAGCCAATGTGCCTACGGTCAGTTTGAGAAACACGACTCTAAAGAATTATTTAATAAAAGTTTATAAAATTCAAGTTCCAGAGACTCTTGTTTATTGCTCTCAATAAAAGTAGCCACATCTGTTTTCAGCAGCTCCGCGAACTGCACTAATTCGTTGTCTAGGATGTTCTCCAAATCATCTTTGTAAGAACTGACCATTATTGAGGATTTTTCCAAAATCTCCTTTCTTTTAAGGGATTTTAACTGTCGAAATATTCCAGAAACACTAGTAATTTTATGAAATGCTTTCATACGTTTAGTTAAAGCAGACAGTACGTTATCAATAATGACAATAAACACCTGAAGTTCAAGACGTTGTCCAGGTGTTTGATTTTCGACAAAGTTATCGAGTGTAGTAGAGCCGTTGAAATGGTCGTACTTTGTATTTCGTTTGATTCGTCCCGATTTCTGTTGTTAGTTTTCTTCACAGTCGGTCAGATCTTTGGCTTTTGCAACAATATCTGAAACTGTGGATCGCATTGCTAGTCCGTAAGCTTTATTACGAAACTCTTCTTTTTGGTCCAGATTATTGAAAATATCTTCCAAAACTTGCTTAGTAGTGATGAAACCGCATAAAAGTGCCTTCGTAGCATCAGCTCGGGCATCTAGTGTCCGAGAACTTCCTTAAAATCGAAATTTTTGAAATAGAACCATTAAATGCGTTCGTAAGATCGAATAGTTAGAAGCGTGAAAAACTTTATAGATTTTGATACCAACGTTACTCGTGTTAGGTATAATACAACCTATGCCTAATATTAAACGTGGCGAAATCGTGTTTTAGATTTTCAGGTAGGAGTGAAGCATAGCATAAGCGCTTCGCGTTTAAGCCATGCAAATTATTTACGCTTATCTGAACATATTTTGTTTTACGGTCAGACAGGCGTTGGAGCGTTGGGCCCGTAGCATTTGCTACTCTTGCTACGTGGCTAATCCGGCACTGTATATATATATATATATATATATATATATATATATATATATATATATATATATATATATATATATATATATATATACATATACAATATATAATTATCAATTTACTTTTTTAGGGTATTCGATTCAATTTCGATGGTTATTAAGAAATACTCTTATGATTTTGTCAAGCTTTCGCAATTATGTAATTGCTTCATCAGGACTTGAAATATAAAAACATTTTAAACTTCCACAAGGAGTGACTCTTACCGTACATTAAGGTTATTGATGAAACGTTGCAAACCTGCTAAATTATACAAATCTCCACTACACATCAAACTTTATGCTGACGATACAATTCTGTATTATTTCTCTTGCGCAATGGACACAATTTTGACACATATGAACCATGATCTAGATATATTGTCTCTTTGGCTCAAGAATAATAGGTTGTGTTTGAATGCAGGCAAGACTAAATACATTATAATTAGCAATAAGAATAAGGATACCACTGCAAATATTCCCGTCAGTATTGATGACGAGCGAATTCAAAGAGTGCAAACAGCTAAATACCTTGGTCTGACTATTGACTTTCACCTCTCGTGCGTCGACATTAAATGACAGTCAGAAAACAACTATACTATGCGTTCGTACATTCTCGTCTGTCCTATTTATTTGTTGTTTGGGGCAGCTCAGATAGATTCAATCTTGATATGTTGCAGAAGGCCCAAAATAAATGCTTGCGTTTGTTATATGGATATCAGAGACTGACATCTCGTAAAATTATGTATAATTAAACAAATGTACTGTATCTGAGGGAGCTTTTCTTTCATGAAAATGTCTTACTTGTGTTTAAGATTATCACAGGTAAGATTTCATCTAATTTATCCATTGTAAGTAACGAAACTAATTATTATCGGACTAGGCAGGAGCACAACTTTCGACTTACTCTCGCGAGAAATAATCATGGTCTGAACAGTTTTTTATATGAGGGATTGTTGTTTTTCAATGGTTTACCTGCCCAGCTTCGATCTGCTGGTAGTACTGCGGTTTCAAAAAGTATCAAGAAGCATATTGCAGCTCTAGAGATGAATCTTTGGTAGAGAATGGGATATCCTTGTTAGTGTAAAGTGGTGTTTTGGGATTTTCTTTTCTTTCTTTTTTCTCCTGAGCGTAATCGGGGTTTAGTTGGTATTACTCAGAACATTATTGAGATTTTGCTAGCACAGTTAAAATTTTGTTATTTAATAGTTTAGTGGCCATCTGGTATTTTGTTTGAAATTGTAATTTTTTTTGTAGATCTTTGTATCGTGTCGTAAGGCAACTTTAAGATCTTAAATAAATGAAGTTATTATAATTATTATTATTACATACAAAATTACAAAAAAACGCTATTTAAAATTTTTCCAAAAATCAAGAAAAAAATTTGGAGAGTATGATCTCTTTTAATCCTTCCACTGTACAGATCTGTCAGCTATAATCAAAAATATTACAAAAAAAATGTTTTATCATGGTTTGTCATGTTATCTGTGTTTCCCATTAGATCCTACCTTTATGGTCTACTTGTTCGTTTTATTCATCCAGTTGTTCATCATATGTCTCATTGTTGTTTAGAGTTGTTAACAAATATGAATAAATATTGCTTGACTTCTGGGTATCTGTCTTTTTGTTTCTGTTTGCTTCATGTTTATGTATATTTATCATTTCATGAATAATCCTTTTTTGGTAATTTTTTTCCGTTTTTAAGATTTTAACCTGTTCAAATTCTATTATGTGGTCATTGTTGTTTGCGTGTATCGCAAGTGCGCATCGTTCTTTATTGTGTGTTATGTCACTGGAATGTATGGCCATTCGACTCTTCAACCACTGCGATGTTTGACCAATATATACATCATCGCAGTCAAAACAGTTCAGTTTATACACAACATTACTGCAAAGTTTAATAGAGATTTGGTCTTTTAAATGGGAGAACAGTGTCGCTCCTGTCCTTATATTATGTGTTATAATTTTGACTGTTTCATGTTCTTTGAATAATCTTTTAATTTTCGTTGTTGAACCATCTATTTGCGGCATAAATAATCCGATCCTTTTACGTCTCCTCTTCATCTTGGTGAGGGATTATTATACTTTTATCGTTATTTATGTTTAATCTTGTTGCATACAACCATAGTTGGTGGATACGAATTCTGGACCAACATAATACCCAGTCTGTCAATGCTCTGTTTCCGGAATTCTATGAGGCATATATTTTCTATTCGACTTCTCATTTCTTTGATGAAGTTTATCTTCACATTGAATGTGTGGTTAGAATGGTAGTTGATAAACTTATTAGAGCATGTTGCTTTTACAGTTCAAAAAAGGTACAGACTGATTTCCATCTTCTGCCTCTATAGTGAATTTTATGTGTTCACTATAAGAATTGAAACATTCTAGTAGTTCCACCTCATGCATTGCTGGTAATGTTAAAATCATGTCATGTCCAGAATTCGTATCCACCAACTATGATTAATAAATTATTGTTTTACTAAAGACCATCTTCAACAAATGTTTGTTAAATCTGGAAGATCCACCAAATGAGTGAAAAATTGCATTTCTCACATCAATACACAAAAAGGGGTCAAAAACAGAATTTGAGATCTACAGAGGCATTAGTGTCACTACTACCATTGGAAGGCCCTACGGACGGCTAATCAAAGAACGACTAAATGGGGTAGAAATAGGTGAATAACAAAGTGAGTTCACGGCTGGACGATCATGTGTCGACAACATATTTACCATTAAGCAAACTATAGAAAAAAGAAGAGTACGAAACCAAGAAACACATCTAATATTTATTGACCTAGAAAAAGCATATGACACGATTTCCCTCAAAAAAAATTACGAGGTTCTAGAAAACAGTAACATACATGGAAAATATGTTGCCGCCATAAAATCGTTGTACAAGGGGTTAGAGACGAGAATAAAAGTTGGCAGTAGGCTATCTAAAATTTTAAAACCGAGAAAAGGTCTCAGGCAGGGTTGTTGCTTATCGCCAACCCTCTTTAAAATTTATGTCAATGAAATACTTAAGGGATGGCAAAAAAAAATGTGCAGGGGGGCATGGTATTGGATATAAATGGAAGTTTCCTGCATACTTTACTTTTCGCAGATGACCAAATCGTAATAGCTAACGACACATATGATATAGAATACATGATGCGAAAAATATTTGAAACCTACAAAGATGCAGGGCTTAAGATAAACTTCTCGAAAACTAAGTATCTGTCAATTGATTCCCCTCAGCGTGATCTACAAATAGAGGGAAATGTAATTCAACCTTGTCAAGACTACATCTATTTAGGAGTGGAAATAACAAAAGGAGGATCCAGCAAAAAAAGAAATAACCCATTGCATTAATCAGGGAAAACAAGCTATAAATAAACTGAACTCTCTCCTATGGTCAAATAATATCCAAACACAAACAAAAAAAAGAATATATGAAACTATTGTACAAAGTGTACTATTATACGGCTCATGGGAGATAACGAAAAGAGATAGAGAAAGGTTAGAAGCTGCCGAAATGGAATTCTTACGAAGGAGTTGTAGGGTGTCAAGGTTGCAAAGAATCACGAACAATGAAATAAGACGTAGAATGGCAGCAGAAACACCTACAACGGAGGAAATTGGGAGACGACGATTGAAATGGTATGGACACGTAAGACGCATGGAAGATGATCAATGGCCCAAAAAGATACTAGAATGGCAATCACAATTCCAACGAAAGCGCGGAAGACCACCAGAAGAGTGGTTAAAACAAACAAGAAAGGACATGGAGAGGAGGGGATTGAAAGAGGAAGATTTGCAGGATAGAGAGGCATGGAAAACAGGATGCGAGAGACGGCCAACGATGCTGTAAAAACTCGCTATATATATATATATATATATATATATATATATATATATATATATATATATACACATATATATATATATATATATATATATATATATATATACATATATACATATATACATATATACATATATACATATATACATATATACATATATACATATATACATATACATATATACATATATACATATATACATATATACATATATACATATATACATATATACATATATATATATATATATATATATATACATATACATGGCCCCGCGATTCGGGGCCGATCTCCTTATCTCGGCTTCATAAGTTTGCCAAAATGCGGCCTTCGGCCGCCTGCATTTTGGGAAGTCGAATTTGGCGAAGCAATTATTTATTTAGTATTATATACTAGTGAGAAATAACCCACCTGTGAACCCCGATTAGTGAATATAACATAATAATTTCATCTATATAGCCTGTCTATTACTTCTAGCGAAAAACCAGTAGGTTTACCGAGCACCAACTAAAGGAAAATTAACCGCCTATGAACCTTGAAATTCGACAAGCATTGTTACGCTTGCGCGTAAGGAGATTTATATCTCGAATTCTAAGGACGCATAAAAAGAATTTCGCACGTACCTATACGCGTATTGCGCGAACATTTTTTACAACATTCTGGTAGCGCGAACAGATTTACCAACCGGAACTGGACCCCCCATTGTTCGGCCGTCAAAACGGTCCTTCGCATCCCAATTCTCTCACTCTTTTTACTTATCTCAGCTCTCCCAGTTAGGTCACCATAAATCAGGGAGGTTCAAATTTCTTTTAAAACTATGTATATTATAATGTTTGTATTATATATAATATACAGAGCACTTTTAAAAGCACAAGGTATGACCTCTCTGATTTATGTATTGGGATCAATGACCATTATTCATATTATGCTATGCAAATGGAACATATACAATTCAATCTCTTTGTGGTTGGTAGCAGGAGATAGATACAAGGATGAAAATATAACTATTCATTTAATTGTTACATAATAATTTTACTAATAGTATAATAATTATAGATTAAAGTCAATCAGTATCCACCAATAGATTATCATGAGGAATATTCGAAGGCACCCTATAATGTCCCCAAGGAAGCGTCTCATCTGTTCCAGGTATTAAATATCTTTTATCGTCTTCAGGGCTGAGTGCAATTTTCTGCTGTGTGACGAAATATACCTTATGCTTATCGGATCTTATTAAATTTTGGGTTATAGAAACTTCCTTCCACGTATCAAGACATTTTTCATAATCTTCATAAGGTATTTTCGTCCTCACAACTGACGATTTGACTCCTTTCGCTTTCTTCATAACACCTGCATTTTTAATATGTCATCTCATCCTCATCGCATCCTTCATCAACCCACTGCTTCTTTTCTTTTTGTATATCTTCATGAGTCTTTGCTACTTTCGTAGTGTATAATTTTGAACGAATTCCCACATAGTTTGTCATAGGAGTTTCATTGTTTTCATCATTCCCAATACTTTCATATTCACTTGAGGAATTCCATAAATATTTTCAGGTAGATAATCGTATGTACAAAACGGGCATGACAATCGCGTTCCATAACCTCATATGTTTCCTTATGTAGCTCATACAGTAAACTATCATTGTCCGTATATATGGCGCTCCAGTCGCCTCCAAACTCGTTTTTCATATAATCATAATGAAAAGCATAAATGGTTGTTTTGGCCAAGTCGAGTATTGCCTGTCCAACATATGTAGGTTCATTAAAGAAGACTTCCATTTTTCTCAATTCAATAGCAACAAGATTTTCGTTGAATATCGTACAGTTCTTGAATTCAGGTTTAGCAATATATGCCTCGGCACCATAAAGTCCAGACCATTTAGTTAGAAGGCACAAGTTGACACGTTTACGTATATTCTCCGTAGTTTTATCGAAAACAGCATTATTCATAAGTTTGAATAAATTTTTCTCGAACTTGTTCTTTGCATTCTTTCGAAGTTCAGTGTTCAAATCGATATAACTTTTAAGCCAAGGTGCTTGCTTGAACTTTAGGGCTTTATGAATTTTTTTGAGTACCAAACCATGTTTAATCGCCTGCTTCAATGCTCGATAGTGAATAATATATATTTTTTATGATGTAGTGTGGCCATCAATTTTGAGGGTTTCTTTCCAGTCTTACGAGGTTTACCAGTCTTTCGATTAATATGTTCAGAGCAAAATGGAATAGCTTTATGGAGATCGTGTAATTCTCGAGGATACTCGAGATCCACCTCTAGCATATATTTTGTATCTGCGTCATCCGGAATGGAGGTGACATCAAAATTTGTGTTAACCCATTCAAATCCTCCGTATGGGAGATATTGACTCATGGCCCAACCATACTGATTATTTATATCAAAGAACATCAAATACTTTGAATGTTTCGTCGGATCATAATTGTTACAATAAACGTTGTTTGCAGAAGCTCTTCTAAGACTAGAAACTTGACTGAGACCTCCACGTATGGTGTCGAGGCTTATATTGCTGAACCTGCTTTCAAGAACTGTACTATATTCAACGAAAATCTTGTTGCTATTGAATTGAGAAAAATGGAAGTCTTCTTTAATGAACCTACATATGTTGGACAGGCAATACTCGACTTGGCCAAAACAACCATTTATGCTTTACATTATGATTATATGAAAAAGGAGGTTCCTATAACCCAAAATTTAATAAGATCCGATAAGCATTAGGTATATTCCGTCACACAGCAGAAAATTGCACTCAGCCCTGAAGACGATAAAAGATATTTAATACCTGGAACAGATGAGACGCTTCCTTGGAGACATTATAGGGTGCCTTCGAATATTCCTCATGATGATCTATTGACTTGAATCTATAATTATTATACTATTAGTAAAATTATGATGTAACAATTAAATGAATAGTTATATTTTGTTCATCCTTGTATATGTCTCCTGCTACCAACCACAAAGAGATTGAATTGTATATATTCCATTTGCATAGCATAATATGAATAATGGTTATTGACCCCAATACATAAATCAGAGAGGTCATTGACCCCAATGCAAAAAGGAAACCATTTTCGGTACTTTGGACCTTATATTTCCTTATGGGAATTTACATGTAAAAATGAAGCAAAGTGGGGTAGAACCGGCGTAGCCTATATACTCTCGATGATAAACTCACACATTCATGCTGGACAACTGATAGTTGGACCAAGTAAAAAATGGTTTTAATCTATATTAAGTAACCTCTGTAAACTACTATTGTCCTGGTTCGGATTTAAGGGCTGTTGGAATTTCTTCAAATGGAAGAAATTCCAACCGCCGACGGCCCTCATACCTGAACCAGGACAACACTAGTTCATAAACCGGCCACCAAAGCCTGAACCAATTTAACTTCTGTAAATAACTTCAAATAATAAAAAATTTATTAATTGAAGAGAAATAATAAATTGTTTGTATAATACTGAAAATACCTGTGTCACCTTGGAAGTATCATCAGGATACTGGCTGCATCTTACACTTTCTGATTCAAATTCAATAGACAAATCATCCTGCAAAAATTTATTACAAATCAATTTGTTTGACGATTCCTCTTCAGACTCCAAATTTGAACACTCTGTATGAACTCTTTTAAGTGTTTTCTCTAGTTCATTTCTATCTTTAATTGCTTTTTCAAACATTAAACTACGATTAACTTTTGCTTTCGAGGAAGCCAGACTATACATAATGACAGAATCAGGACTCAAATCTATTTTTGAATATTTAGTGTCTGGATTCTCTTCATTCTCTATTACCATATTAGAATTATTTGTAGGGCTCATATTTTGTGATAAACTTGTGTTTATCTTTTGATTGGACTTGAATTTTGTATCACATATTTTTAAAATCTCCTCACATTTCATTTCACTGTCAATAGGCCCTTCTTCTCTCATATGTTGCCGTTGAGATAAATTCCTTTTGTTTTTATCTAAAAAAATATTTTCCTCTAAATTTTTACTTTCTTCCTCTTGCGGTGAACTTTGTGTCAAAGCAGTCTTGGAAGAATACGATGATAACCCATGTTTGCTCCTTAAAATGTTATTTTTGTCTTCTATTTCTTCACTTTCACATGGTGGACTTTTTGCTTTAGTCTTACCTAAAATAGATAACCTTTCAATAGGTGCATCTAGAGGTTTTTCCTCTGTTCTGCAATTTGAAATATCAGTTGGAAGTAAGATTCTTGTATCATTTCTTATTAAATTTTCACTAACAATATGAGGACAATTAACACACAAAATTTCAGTTTGTGTTCCTTTATCCTCAAAACTGAATGATTTGAAAGCAGCGGTTGGCGTAATATTGAAACCATCCAAAGAAAAAACGTCAGTTTGAATTTCTTTCTCAGTAAATATTTTTGAACACTTTTTTATATCAGAAGTTTGTGAAGAAGTGTCAATAGCATGTTTCACTGTTTCGTTGAGGTTGAATTTCTCATAAATATTTTTGATGATTTGAAAAGTTGAACCAAAGACATCCTTATTATGGACTAGTTCTAGTCTCTCGAAAATCAATAAACTTTCTAGTTTCTTTGCATGTTTAAAAGCACATTCAATTTTATCGCATGTGGGGTTCATAACATGTTTAGAGAGGGGTTGTGTGTGATAAATATAAATATCACTTCCAGACCTATCAGAACTCTGATCAGGTTCTGCATTTTTTTTTTGACGAAATGATTGGTCCTGTAATTTTATGGAACTATTTTGGGGAGTTTTAGAATATTCCAAATTTGTCTGTTGTTCAATTTCCCCTGATATTTCTTGGCTTGTAGAAGGGAAATTATTTTTAATCATTTCAGGAATAACTTTAGAGAAATAATCTTCCATTTTTTGAAAATCTACTGTTTTACATTTAATTACACTATTATCACTTCCAATTGTTTTATAGGTACTTTTCATTTCTGTCTGACTATTCTTCTTACTGGGTTTTTGAGTTGATTGCAAACTAATATTCAATTTCTTTGGACCTTTACATTTTCCCATTGATTTTTTGAATTTACTTATACTTTTCCATGAAGATTTTAAATTTTTATCATTGTCAGTTTTAAGATCTTTCTTGCCTTTATAAGTTTTTATTCTATCTTTGGCACAGTCACTATCCAGCTGATCTAAAAATTCATTTTCCACTAATTTAATTATCTTTGAATTATTTAAATTTGAATCACTCTCATGATTTCTGTTAGAAGTTCCTAATGGCTTTTTTGTTATATTTTTTCCTTCAGATACATTTTTATCAATTGCATCAAGTACTTCATCTTCTATGAAATGTATTATAAGCTGATTTTCAATTGATGCAATTTCATTAGAATTCTGATATTGCTTGAGATTCGAGGGTGTGCTGCATTCTAATGAATGCCTTTTTAAGGATTTACTCCCTTTTTTATCCAAATTATCAACAGAACGTGCTCTTCTGCATTTAGAATATACTCTTTCATTTTCACTTTTCTTCTTTCTTGTAAGATTCCTGTTTGACTTTTTCTGGACCACCTGTGATACTGAAGGCATATCAATGTCCAATAGGTCATCTTTCTCAATAGAATTATTCTGAGTTTGACTAAATCTTTCAAATATGTTTCTGGTATCATGAAGCCATTGCAATATCCTTGATTTGTTATCTAACAATTGAGGTTTGGGTGGTTGAATCACACGTTTCTTTCTTGTTACTGGTTTTGATTCTTTTTTCAATTCATATGATTTGCTAAGAACATTTGAGCAAGTGGGTAAACTTTTATCAAGCTTTAAAACATTTAGCTTATTGATCATCGGTTTTTTGGACTTCTCAGCTGAAAAACAAATATTAAAAGTTAATATTGAATACACCATTTGAAGAAATATTGAAGGAAAATATTTCTATTTTTAGTTTTGATGATAAAAACTAATCTTCATTGCATTCTAAAACGTATGAATGATCAGAAAAAGGGCTAAAATAAATGTTTTCAAAATATTAACAAAACGAATCAAAGGTAATTTTTTTTTTGGCTCACTATGCCTGTTTTCAAGAAAAACAATCTAGTTCTGTTTGTTTTGCAAAATTCAAAGATGCTTAGAATACTGTCGTTTCTGAAACTTTGGTGAAGACGGAAAGTCGAAATTGAGTAAAGTCAAATGGATTGCAGTTCCAAATTAGAGACCTTTGAATTAATGTAATGATCAAAATTAGAGAACAACGCCAAACCCACTGGGACAATAGCTTCAATATGATTTATAACAATTTTTTTAAATTATCTCAATTTCAAATCATCATTTGGTGCCTACAAGATCCTCAAATCAGTTTCTGAATTATACAAAATAGAACATACAGGGAATATCCACTCATGGAGTTAGTTACAATATAAAACAAAAAATAGTAACGTAGGTAATGAAAATTTTAGAATATAAAATAAATTCATACTTTTTCAAGAATTAAATGTTAGAACCTTTGGATGTATTTTAATAAGCCAACATAGGTTAACAGCTTCCATATTCTATTACAAAAAAAATTAAAAGACTACTGTCGATCCCAGAGATATATCATATCATAAATGAATAAATATCTACCGGATTTAATTTTCAATGGTCTTCTATAAGTTTCTGCACTTCGTTTATTCTTCTTATTATGCTTCTTATTTTTTTCATGCTTTACAGTACAAGGTATAATATCATTATCTTCCGAAGACTGTGGTATCATTTGAACTGATTCAGAATTATCTTCCACATTTACATGTTCTTTAAGAGCTTTAACGGATACAAATAGGCTTGAATCTGAAAATTTAATAATTGCAAAATATATACAGAGCACATCAATAATATTAAGTATTTATCTGTTCCGAATAGTATTAAACATTCTACAACAGGCTGTGGAAAGTGTAATAATATAGAACAATGCAAAACAATGTAGCAACTGAACATTCCCAAAAATTATCTACATCAACAAAGTCACTACAAAGCATACAATAAGACAGACAAATAAATATTCACACAAATTTAGGGAATGAGATATATTCTCGGCTTCTGAGGAGAATTGTTTTCCTCTGTCAAAGAGAAAATTCATAGGTCTAGAGTCAATATGAACCCCTTAGCGAATATATCTTGTGTCAAGCTATAATTAATCAATATCGCTTTTTAAGTGACGCAAATATAAAGCTTATTACTTATAATAAAAAAATTATGTGATGTAAATAGATTTGAAATATAGTTATATAGTGGATTTGTATGCATAGATTTCGACAACATATGCCAATGAACGTGTGGATAATCTCAGGTGTGGAGGTTTCAATCAGAAAGACCCATTTTGTAAAAGAAAACAAATATGCCTTGAATGTGAAGATAAAGGACACATGACTTGAATGTAGACTGCCTTTGTGATACTGCTGAACGAACATTTTTGAAACTAAGTCTGAGACCTCAGTGACCGCTCTTGTGCGTGCAGTCAATGACAAACGCACTTTCTTGTATTAAAGAGTTCCGAGCGTTTGCGTTTTGCGGAGCGCTGGATAGAGCGTCTATATTTGCGTTTTGCGGAGCGATGGATAGAGCGTTCAAACCAATTAAGTATTTCAACAGCGGTGAATGTGGTTGTTGTGCCGTCGGAACATTTATTTATTTGGTGCATTATTATATTGGGCAAATGTTGTTAAAAACCGTTCGTAATTCAGAAATCTTCGGCTATTCGAAATGTGAACCCTCGGAGGTGGTTCAAATAGATAGAGAACTTCATGATTAAGAGTCTGTACTCAAATATTAAGTCTGAACAGGAGGAGAGAACTGGTTAGGCATTATGTGGAGGAAAACGAGGTGCAATGTTTGATGCTGGTGAAAACAAAAACAAAAGAAAATCAAAACATAAAATACAGGAACTGGGACATGATCTTAAAGCATGGAAATATATTGAATGAAAACACAAGAGGAGGAACTCTGGTTCAAGCTGAAAATGTATTTCAATAGGAAAATCTAACCCACCACACCTTAACACGACGTGGAACAAGGTTTTACATTTCCCTATCCCGTTCAAAGCTGACAAGTTACATGTATTTCTGGCTTATATTCATCACTCCAGTAATAACATCGAGGAAAATCTGCTAGTTAATGCTTCTCAATACAAATATTCGATAATAATAGGAGACTTAAACATGAATAGCCGAAAAAATAAGCACATGAACAACTTCATTAGAAATCCTGACTTAACGGGAATAAAAACAGCACCTACTTTCCCGATGGAAAATAACCAGGACAATACTCCAGATAGGTTACTCTGTACAAGAAACATCCGCAGACATATAAAGAATATTCAACTATCCCCAGATTTGGGTTCTGATCACCTGGCGTTGGAATTTTCGATAGACTTCTCCCTACTTCATACCCAATAGAAACCGAATATAACTTCTCTAAGTGCCACATCGAAAAAGTAAATCGAAAAATGTGCGAACTTATCAAATTATTAATACCAATTACTCCAGATTATATTACAAGCTTCTCAAAAAACCTAACCTACACGATCATAAGTCACACCCCAACAGTCTTAATCCAATATTACACTAAGAAATTACCACCATATATATTAAGATTAATACAAATAAAAAAGCAGCTATACAGAGAAATCAGAACAAATAACGATTCCAATCTAAATATAAGATTCAATGCACTAAACAAAGACATCCACCATCTGATCAGTAACTATAGATCACACAAATATTTGAAGGAAAATTGAAAACCAAAGAGGTCGAACATATTGAAATACAATAAAAAAACTATCCAAATACAACCACCATAATGATACAGACCCAATTGAAGTGAATGGAACTCCAATCATAACATACCAAGAGATTGCGAATACCTTTTCATCACACTTCCAAAAGATTTTTGAAAAAAGTGAAGACCCAAATTTCGATGATACCCACAAAACCCAAATTGAGGACTGGTTTCAAGAACGTTTTCCTCGCATTGGTAGGCGAAAATGATATCCCACCATAGAATGAATACTTCGAAGTTCTAAATCATGGAAAGAACACAGCCATAAATCCCAGAATAACAACTACATAGATAACAAGGCATACATGCTACAATTTGCAGATGACACTGATCTCTCATGGAAAAACAATCACAGAAGCAGTGAGCAGGATTGAAGAAATAAAAAACAAAGTAGAAAAATGGACGAGAATGTGAAGAATACAACTGAATCCGAAAAAATCCAAATTCGTGCTCTTTCATCATAAAAGGAATCAACACTCTCCGACCACATCTCTTGTTACTGCGACATTGAAACCATCACCTAACTGCAGATACCTAGGAATGATAATCGACAGCAAACTTAACTTCAAAATGCATATAAAAGAAGTAAAACAAGCAACAATCAGCAGAGCCAATCATTTCCGATCATTAACCTATAGAGGACAAGGTATTGGAACAGGCACAGCCTGCAATATTCATTAAATGATCTGTACTCTTTTTAGAGTATGGGCATCAAATTCTGGGGCAATGCAATAAAACTTGCTTCAAGATGATCGAGGTTGCTGAGCGCAGTGGTCTCCGAAAGATTACAAATAGGATACATCCCAACAATCCCCTACATAATCCTTCGAACAAATATTTATATGAAAAAACCAAAATTGAACCAATAGCCGATAGATTCCTCAGAATTAATAAGAAATTCATTTATCAACAGTACAACATCGACCTGATAGAACCACTAGTACACAAAACTCCCCTCCATTACAGACCGAAAAGGAAATTACCAGCGCCATCACTAATTGAACACTTACTATCCTTACTCTAATATCCTAAGCACTCTTTTTTGCTTTCACACAGAATAGAAAAGATTATTTTTTTTATTATAAAAAACATGTACATCAGGACAGAAAAACCTAAGTTGATAGCCTTTTGAATCCTTATTCAATAAAGTTGTTTTCTCTCTCTCTCTGGAATACGCATACAACCATTAAAAACGATAACGCACCACCCCTGCAGTGGCCACTTTGCCGTATTGTGGATGTACAATCTGGAAAGGATGGAGTTACACGAGTTGTTTCTGTTCGAGTATATAAGGAAATTTTATAACGACCACTACCAAAAATTTGCATGTTGTCATTTGAAGGCAAAAAGACTAATTAAGTACAGTGGAGTTCCCAATTACCCGATTATGATTATATTAAATTTTAGAACCACTAAATTTAGATTCAATTCTTAGGAAAGTATGATTTTATTCTCATCACATGAATTAATATGCATTTTTTTTTATTTCAAATAACCGCACTAACCCTTTGGATTATAGGCGGTGGAGTTGATACATAATATTTATAATTTCCTAATTAAATCTAAGTTTTGCAAAAATACAATGATTTTGTTACTATTACTATAAAGTAACATTTCTTTTAAGTTAGAGGATATGTTAAATGTGTCTCTTTGAATTTGGAGTAAAGGGCACTGCACTATAATATGTTTCACTGTTAGTTGAGCTCCGCACATATCACAAGTTGGTTCATTTTGTCTAGACAGCAAGTATTCATGTGTGAGCTTAGTGTGTCCTAGGCGTAGACGAATCATTATCACTTGTTCTCTTCTTTTCGTTAATTGATTTTGCCAAGGTCCCACGTTCGGTTTGATTTCTTGTAGTTTCGATTGTGAGGCCTGCCATTCAGTGTTCCAAGCGTTCTTAATCTTATTTTTGATGAAGGATTTCATATCAATTGAAGGAGTGTATTGCAGCGCTGCCTGGTTCGGGTTATTGATTTACGATAATACATCTATTTTTCATCTCTGAATATGGTCATTTGTATTCACATATCCTAAATAGTATTATTTCATTCATTTTGTATGATAATTTGTATATAGCTTAGATGAACCCGATAGCTAGTGGAAAGATAGTCTTTCAAGGCTGGCAGAATGTTTGGGTATTTATTATTGTATGTTTACGTAGTTTAACATATCTGTCTACGTTTAGACCACTTGAAGTGTCATAATTTGTTACTTTAGGATTATTTACATTTGTTACTATGTTCAGTTTATCAACCTCCAATACTCTGCCTTTTGTCATTGAGCATCTCGAATATTTCCAAAATGACGGCCGCAGGTACTGGACCCGTACTTGCTTCGAGCCAATCCGCCCTATTTCTCTCATTGGTTAGTTTTAAGATATTTCAATACAAGTAGGGGAAATTGTTTGATTCTCCTTACTTTTGTAAATTGTAAAAAGGACAAAATTGTTCCGACCATCATAACATGAACCTGGTGCGTTAAATAAATCAAAACTTATCACTGAATTTCGGTAATTTCATTTCATGAAACCCGACATTCAACAGTTTTTTCGAACTTGATGCATTTGAATCAATCATGTTCTTGTAGTAATTATACTAGTGAGAGGCTCTCCCGCCTATTAAATAGATCCGTGAAAACTATAGATCGATGAAAATATAGTTTCCCGAACCACGATGATTGCAAAGCCTGACCCTGCCTCTGTCGAACGGTACGCGACGCGTCAAGTGCTGAGCCCGTCCCTGCCTCTGTCGAACGGGCGCGCCATCTGCTCACTGTCAATCGTAGTTTGTGCGGAATCGGTAGGATACTACTATACTCGTTGGGCTTCGCCGTGCCGAAACTTCTCGATAGAATTCGACCCGTCCAACTGTCGGCTCGAAAGGCGGTCACGTGAATTGAAGTCCATGTGAAGCGAAAATAGTTCTGAAGTGCCGGGAACGTCAAACCTTAAACGTTCGATATCGAAAATCGGCGTCTCGGATCGAGGCGAGACGTAGCCTAAGCACTACGGAAAGGACGCGGGCGATCGACGGGGCCCTTCGGGCCCCGCGATTCGGTGCCGATCTCCTTATCTCGGCTTCATAAGTTTGCCAAAATGTGGCCTTCGGCCGCCTGCATTTTGGGAAGTCGAATTTGGCGAAGCAATTATTTATTTAGTATTATATATTATTCTTCTTCAATGAGTGATACTTCCTTGTTTCTGAACTTTTTGTATTGAACCTTTGTATTATTAATAAATTTTGGGATAATTCAAAATTAGTTGTAAGATCACTGTATCGTGATCCGTAATACCGCTTTTTATTACTAGGGAAATTATTTTATCCAAAATGTTCATTTTTGACTTGATAAATATGTGTTCGAGAAAAGTGTAGAGGTGTGTAGGTTCGTTTATTGTGGATACATAACCAAGTTTGTTCAATACATTCAAATACTCTAATCTAGACTCATCATCATTTAATATGTTGACTTTTATATCCCAAATAAAAATACTATAATTTACGTTTTCTTTTTCTGTGCTGTATAGAATAGGTTGAAGTTCTCTAGTTAACTGGTTTACACCAGTTGCTGCAGATCTGTATGCTGTCGTGATAAAGATATTGCTCTTTTCGCCAAGTTTAATATTTACACATATAATTTTTATATTGTTACTGAAAGGTATAATTTTGTAAGTATATACAAGACTACTTTTAATATAAATGACTACTCACTCATTTTGATTAAATATACTTTGATTGTATATTAAATCATATCCGTTAAAGCTGTACATTTTCGGATAATTTATCTCCCATGTCTCAGTGAGTACAATAGTCAAAATCAGTCTATGTTCCTCAAAAAAATACTGAACTCGTCTATATTTTTATTCAAACTTCTAATATTATTATAGAGAATTTTGAAATTCATGCTATTATCATTCACAAACAATATTTCCTTACATTCCTGAGCGTTGAGTACAGTAAATGTTTCAGCTGATTTCACATCAAAGTCCCATATAATATATTGATCCATTTATCCCATTACAGACTTTCAACTATATCAGAGATTAATTAAGTTTGGTTATATGGTTTTAATTTTAGAGTAGGACTACACTTCCTTGAAAACCCTCATAATAAAGAACACATATATAGTTTTGAGGCAAAAAATCAACAACCCAGATGTTTTTATAGGAAAACTTGAGATAATCACCACTGAATTAACAGTTTTGAATCAATCAAGTATACAATTTGGTAATTATATAGTTAAACAGAAGTAAATACACCCAAATCACTGAACATAACTTATTTGAACATACAACTCCTTTCAACGGTTTGGATTAATTTCTTAGTGAGAATGATATAAATATTTTTGTTCTGACAGAACATTGGCAGTCTATGGTGCAATTTAGTCCAGTCAAGTTAAACATGAAAAGGGGGTCGTACTTGCAAAAGCTCCGGTCGTTCTGAATTTTTTATGTTGTTAGGCCCTGAACCAATATTAAAAAACCAGATTTGCAATTTCCAAAATGCTGTGCGGACGACGGTGTACCCAAAAAACCATGAAATTTTTTGACTTTTTTTAGTTTTTGCTAAATATCTCAGTGAAGAAACGGTCTGATCTATATAAACGTTTTCAACTTTTGAAGTAGACTAAATTTGCTACAATTTGAGACCAAGACGAGCTCAATATAGCCATTGGTTCCTAAGATACAGGTCTTCGAAAATAGGCAATTTTTTTCGAAACGGTTACTTATTTTGTGAAATATCTTCTAAACCAGGGATGAGCAACCCGCGGCCCGTCGAACAAATTTCTGCGGCCCGCTAAGCATTTGCAAAATTGTTGCAAAATATTATTATTATTTTGTTGATATCCTAAATTTTTTGCCAGTCACTTGATTATTTTTAAGTTAAATATATAACATAACAATCGATACAACATTGATATGGCATTTTGAGATGGCTCACCCACTTGTCGACAACTTGTTCAAACATGCAATGCGAATGCGTAGAGCACATGCGTAGTGTCTCCCTCTGAGCGAGGAAGAAGCCATGGAGGTGGGGAGGCATGCTGTTCTATTTACGTATTTTTCCTTCCTCTTCGTCTTCCTTTTTCCTTTGCTTCTCATAATCATTTCAATTGGCAAGCAGTGAACAAGGAACTATTTTATTTATCGTGTGAATGCAGTTTCATTATTAACAAATAGGTTATCATTTTTTTCTGAAACATTTGTTCAACAAATCATCACAATTTTCAAATTTCTTATCCATATCATGTCTGCAAAGCAAACGAAAAATCAGAAAGTTGCAGATGAGCATAGGAATTTTCAAGAAAAGTGGAAATTTGATTATTTTTTTACTTCTGTCAAAGATGAAGCGGTTTGTTTTACATGCAGAGATTCTGTATAAACAATAAAAGAATATAATATTAAAAGACATTATGAAACAAAACACGAACCACAATATATAGATTTACATGGACAAATGCGGAAAGATAAATTTAACGAAATGCACAAAAGCTTACTAAATCAACAGACAATTTTCAAAAATTTTACTACCTCTTCGGACACGGCAGTAAAGGCTAGTTTTGTTGCAAGTCAAATACTGGCAAAAAAATGAAAGCATTTGCGGATGGGGAGTTGATAAAGGAATGTCTAACTGCAGTTGCCGAAATAGCATTTCCTGAAAAGACAAATATTATTTCAAATATTAGTTTGTCTAGATTTACAGTTGCCAGAAAAATTGGTCCGAAAACATAATTGATGAGAGTTGTGACAATAGCGATATGGCACAACTAGGTGTATTTATACGAGGAATTGACACCCAGTTTAATATTACTGAAGAATTGTGATCGCTGATTCCAATGAAAGGTAGCACGACCGGTGAAGATCTTTACGGTGAACTCAAGTCAGTATTGGAAAATTTTTCTATTCCATTGCAAAAGATTATTGGCATATCTACAGATGGAGCACGAGCAATGTCCAGCATGGAGGTAGGAGTCTCAGGAAGGCTATTTAAAGACATTACTAGGTTACGTAATAGAGATACATTTTATGCTGCTTTACGGAGAACAAACAGTGCACAGAATACTCCCATTTTCAGGATGATGGCTTCATTTAACAACTTCTGCATAGACCTGGATCTTTTCTATATATCGCTCAATAACCTGTCTCAGGAATATTCTCTTATAAATAAAAAATTTTGTCACCTATGTATCCAACTGTATTGTCATTATTTCTTTTCTATTTTTAAATTTTAACATCGATGTATATGTAGTTTCGAAGAGGCGAATACTGTTTTTGGGTTTTTACCTGTTTGTATTCCGCGTGATCATTAAATAAATAAATAAAAAAAAATTAAAAATTTAACATGCCGGGAAATATTCATTAATCACTGCGTAATTCACCAGGAAAATTTGTGTGCGAAAAGTTTGAGATTGCCAAACGTCATGGAACCTATAATAAAAATGGTTATTAACTGAGATTGAATTCTCGCACATCACTTGGTGAAACATCATGAAGAATAAAGTATAAACTTCAAAATAAAAACACTTGGCTTATGTTTCACAATATAAAATTATATTGTGAAACATAAGCCAAGTGTTTTTATTTTAAAGTTTATATTTTATTCTTTAAAATGGTTATTTTTATAAAGTCACGGGAATTAAATCACCGTGAATTTAAAGAATTTCTTTTTCCTCAATTCGAGAATAAAGATTGGTTGTGCGATTTTGGTTTTCTTATCGATATAACTCAGCATCTTAATGATCTAAATTTGTATGATAGAATTAAAGGCTTTGAAAGCAAATTGAAATTGTGGAGAAAACATCTTTTGGAAAATAATATGTCTCATTTCCAATATTTAGGGAAAGAAAATGCGCCTAGTTGTCAAAAATATGTTGAATATATAGATATCTTAATAAGCCAATTCCAAGCATGATTCAAAATGTTTAAAGTCGAGGGGACTGTGGATTCCATAAAAATATTTTCAACTCCATTCAATATAGACGTGGATACAGTTCCAGAACTGCAAATGGAATTAATAGACATGCAGAACAATACGGATTTAAAAAATAAATTTTTAGTGACCATCGATAATTTTTATAAACTTTATGTAAGCCCTAAAAAATGTCTCTATTTGGTAGTACATATGTTTATGAACAACTTTTTTCATCAATGAAGATAATTAAGAACGACTACCGATCAAGACTGAGCGATACCCGATTGGAGAGCTGCGTTCGTGTAGCCGTGTCGTATTTCCGACTAATATTGACCAACTTGTAGCGAAGAAACAGAGCCAAATTTCGCATTAAAATTCACATTAATTCCAATGTTTTTTTTTATTTCTGGTTTTTTTTATAGATATCACATCTTATGGAGTGTTTTGTTTCTCTTCAACTTTTCTATTGTATGTATAATTTGTATTTTGTTTTATGTTTATTAAATATATATGATTCAATAATTTATTCAGATGTGTTATTTTGTATGTGGCCCGGCCCTCCAACAAATTTCAAAATTTCGATTGGCCCATTAATGCAAAAGGTTGCTCACCCTTGTTCGAAACTACGCATTCCATGTCAAATATACAATGAAATAAACATGTAGTAAATTTAATTAGCCTTCATTTGATATTAGATTGGTATCTGTAAGCCCAGTGGTTTCCTCAAAAACGGGAGATAACCAAAAACAGTCAAAAAACAACACTGGTTTTGCCGACCAAACAGTTTAAATTTATTCATTTTTGTTATTGTTAAAAAATTGTTTGATGAAAAAATAAAAAGATAATACACCGAAGTGCTATGCGAGCGGCGGTGTACCCAAAACGCCATGAAATTTTCGGACTTTTTTCTCAGTTTTTGCTCTGTGAAGTAAGGTTGCGACCAGTATAGCCGTTCTAAATACTTTTGAAGTACACTAAATTTTAGACCAGGGCGAGCTCAATATAGCCATTGGTTCTCAAGATACAGTTCTTCAAAAATATGCCACATTTTCCTTAAAGTGAAATTTTTTCGAAATTATCACTTATTTTGTGGAATATCTTCTAAACTTTTCGACGTAGAACGCGTTCTACGTCAAATATTCAATGAAATGAAGTTGTAGTATATTTAATTAGCTTTCATTTGAGAACAGACAAATACATTTACGCCCAGCGGTTCTTTCAAAACTAGAAACAGGTTTAATAGGGTTTTTTGATGAATGAAGGACCTCGTGGCAATAACATCATTTTTGTATCGTGTAGATCTGCTAATCTTGCAAGGTAGGCAATTTTAGGCAGCGTAGTAGAACCAGTCTTAATCGTTCGTACAGGTATGAGAAAGACAGAGAGAGGAAATAACATTTCGCAGGTCTTCCCGCCTCAAAAGAAATTCCCCAAGTATTTTCGTTGTCCCCTCCCTTGATCTCCTTACCCGAACCCGGCCCTTCAAGTGCAGCTCTCACTATGTGTGTGTCGTAAGGATGACATGGGCCCTGTTGTGGTGGTCAAAAACAAGAAATGAAATTTTTCTCCAAAATTGAAACCGAGACAGCTTTCATTATGCATGCAGGAAGAGATATACAGCTGTGTGTAACGTTGGATCCTCAGTTCGTAGAGGAGGGGTTTCTGCTTCCCATCGACAATCCCATGGGAAGGATATGTTTTTTGTGTGGCAATGCTATCACTGAATAATTTCTCCAGTAACAAAGCAAACTGTCCTTGCCAAGAAGGAATGTGGTACCTACAGTTGAGAAGTTGGGATTGAGGAAAACTGTTTTAGATGGAGCTGGACGCCGAGGTGACGCTTGGGGAAGGGCCATTGAGGAGCGCCTGCTCGGCATTCACGACCTGGTTGCTGCAGACGGGACGTACCACAGGAGCTTGTTTAGATTACCACCTGCTATATTACTGAAGAAGCGATGGAGTGTGTGTACATTACCAATTGGCTCTATATGGGTGTGAAATCAGAGATATACTTCAAATTTCCTGATGTATGAGACGTTTGTCACTTCATATATCATAAACCTCTTCCGCTTTGGAAGGAATCCAATGGCGTTCCTAGTTTTTTATTATAAAATATGGTTTTGAAGCTATGACATAAACTTGTATTTTTTCTTATGGGCCACCGTGTATATTTTTACATATTCGTGTTTGAAATAAAATTCTCCTTTCAAATATATATAATAGTTGCTACTTCTCTTTCAAAATATTTATTTTCAAAATCTGGGTTGTCATGCCTGAATATGAAACAAAATACCTTAGAAACTACAGTCTATGCGTACTGTCAACAATTATTATTAAGTGCAGTATGCTTGACAAATTTAGTGTGCTTCTTTGAAATGAGTTTTGAACCTACAAGAATATTTATCTGCCTGTTAATTCAAAATGTATGAAAATTACGAAAAATATGATCTACTAAAGTGCTATTGGGAATCACATGAATATGCTCAGACTGCCAGCAATCTTTACTTTGACCGATAGCCTGAAAGGAAATAACCTTTTCGGGAAATATTGCGGGAATTTGTTGAACCTATAATGGATGATTTGCCATTACAACAAATTGGAGACTTTCAACAGGACGGGGCACCCTGTCCTAACGCACACATTATAACGACGTTTTTAAACGAAATATTTGGGGACAATAATTGGCTTGGCAACCGGGGTTCTGTTCACTGGGCGGCAAGATCCTCGATCTTACGCCTCCAGATTTTTACCTCTGGGGAAGAATAAAGGACCTCACATATAAACGCTATCCTGACTCCCGAGAAGCGTTAGAAGCAGCAGTGCGACATGCCTTTCGTTCAATACCTGTGGTAGAATTAATTAATGCTGTCAATAATGTTAAGAAGTGAAGTCAATTATGTTTCGATTTAAATGGTGCTCAATTTGAACACATTTTGTAAATAGTTTAAAAATGTAATATTTTTGTTCTTGTTGTAAATAATGTTTTTTTTAATTAAATTAATGGGTTATTATAAAATAGGCAGTAATTATTGTTTTCAACAGCAGTTATGTAGAACTATTTTGTTTCGTATTCAGGCATGGCAACCCAGATTTTGATTTCATCTAAAATAAGTCGAAAACAGCCACAAAACAAATGTCTTCGAAGAGAAGTAGCAACTACTATATATATTTGAAAAGAGAATTTTATTTCAAAGACGAATATGTAAAAATATACAGGGTGGTCCATAAGAAAAAATACAAGTTTGTCATAGCTTCAAAACCATATTTTTTAATAAAAAACTAGGAACACCAATGGATTCCTTTCAAGAAAGTGTCTGAAGAATGTTTTCACAGAAACAAGAAACATTCATAAATGAACAAGTAACAGGGGTGGGTCAGAAATGCACAAAATTCATCATTATACGATGACACAAAAACAAAACTAAACCAAGGAAAGAACATCCGTAAAGGATTCAAAACAGATAAAAGACTTCAGCAGGGATGTTTTTGTCACCACTAAAAATTTGGAAAAGAAACAGCAGAGGAATGGGTTTGCCCCTTGAGGATTATATACTGTACACGCTTAGCTTTGCTGATGACCAAGTCGTTATCGCCCAAGATTATGAAGATCTTGAATACATGACTCGAAAGCTAATAAAAGAGTACACCAAACGGGGATTGGAGGTCAACTTGGCCAAAACAGAATAGATAGATAGATAGATATTTATTTCTCTCAATTATTGCAAACAAAATAACAATGTCAAATTACAAATTTAACAATAAACAGAGAAAACGTCAAAACAAAAGCAAAAAACTCAAGCTATATTAGCACAGTATCTTTCGTACTCTGTAATATCATACGGCTCCAAGTTCAATAGAAGCCTGTAGATTTCTTTTTTAAATTTAGTGAATTCTGATTTCATTCGAACTAATCTGGGAATCTGGTTGAATAACTTCATTGCCATGTAACATGTGGACTTATTGGTCATCGTTAGCCTATGTTTAGGATAAAAAAATGTGGACATCTGTCTAGTGTTGTTTCGATTTAAGTACTCATCAAAATAACACCTATTTCTATGCACAAATAGTAGAGTTCTGTAAACAAACAGGCCAGGTAAAATAAGCATATTATTTTTCTTGAATATTCCACGACAGGATCCTCTGTAACCAATTCCAAACATAGTCCACCATAACTCAGCAGCGAATAAAAATTAGCAAAATAGACGACTTTAAGTACATCAACCTCAACATGAAATCTCATAACACTAAGTGTATAGACAACTGAGTTCAATTTCTTATTAAGACACTCAACATGACTTTGCCAGCTCAAATGTTTATCCACCCATACCCCCAAAAATTTTGTTTCAGCTTGAAACTCCAATACACTCTCGCTGCAGATTATTGAGTCTGGATGCTCCAAAGTAGACCTACTTGTAGAAAAAATTATACACTCAGTTTTGCTTGTATTCAACGATAAGTAATTTTCAAGGCACCAGTCCCACACCTTCTTCAAAGCCTCGCATACATCCCCATTCAATGAATGCAAACTAGCAGATATCTGAACGTTAGTGTCATCTGCATACAGCACCGGCCGAGCAGAAGCACCTGTAAAAACCGATGGAAGATCATTAATATAGACAACGAAAAGAAGGGGCCCCAATATACTGCCCTGGGGTACTCCTATTTTCAGAAACTGTTGGTCATATAAGCAATCACCATCTTCAGCGGAGAGGCAAACTCGTTACCTTCTGTTTGTCAAGTAGCTTTTTATCAAATTAAGTTGTTTATCTCTGATACCGTATAATGACAACTTCCGTAGTAGTCTATCGTGGTCCACAGAGTCAAATGCTTTCTACAGATCCAAAAACAGACTGACAGGTACCTCATTTCTCTCCAACGCTACAATTATCGACTGAGTTAACTCAAAGATCGCAGTTTCCGTGTTCTTGTTTTTTTAAAAACCATGCTGAAACTTACTGATAATCTCAAACTTTCTGAAAAATTTCAACAAACGTTCAGCAAGTATCTTTTCAAATATCTTGGAAAACAACGTAAACAAACTGATAGGCCGGTAGTTACTCTTGTCATTCTCATCTCCCTTCTTATATAAAGGTTTAACTATGGCTACTTTTGATAGGTCTGAAAATATACCATTAATGAAAGAGCTGTTTATAATGTAGCAAAGTGGCCTTACAATGAAATTAATGCTTTGTTTTATAATCGTCATAGGGATATGACCATAGCCAGAAGAGCTTTTGTTTTTGAATTTTCTCATCGTAATTAGAATTTCTTCTTCTGTTACCTCGAATATGTAGAAAGATTGTTTCAACTTTTTAAAATTATCAGAACACTTCAACCCTGAAAATCCATCTCTCCTACCAGAAGCAACATTAACAAAGTACTCATTGAAATCATTTGCAACTTTGGATAGATCACCCTCAAATTTTTTCATGACTATATTAGAATCATTGCTTATATCTTTTATAGCTCTCCAAACCATTTTTGACTTATTTTTAGCTTTGCAGATCAAGTTGCCAAAATGAGCCCTTTTGGCTTATTTTGGTTTCTTTATAAAGGTCATTAAATTCAGGCCGCATGCGAGATAATGTTGGTCTTGCAGACCAACTTTCAGAAAGCAAAATATTATGACTTTCACCTGTATACATTTCCTGAAAGTTCTCTGTTATATATATTTATTATTATATATTTTGTCAAGCTGACATTTTATCAATTTAATTTTTTATTTTTTTATTTATTTATTTATTTATTTATTTATCTTCATTCACGGAGCAAGCCCCATACATTAAAAATTACAAAGTGTTTATGGCTAGAAGCCTACAAAAATATAAACTTGATTACATAAAAAAAAATATTAAGTTATTCAATTCATTCAAATTTTAACAATGATTTTGATAAATTTTTTATTTTGTATAACGAAAGTGTGTTTGGATCAAACCAGTCTACGATTTGATTACATAACATAAATATTCGATCAATAATTCTCTCTTTATCTCCCCGACGACAATTGTTAGTTTGAAAATCATAAATATTATGACGAAGGTTGCGGGGGGGTACATAAAAATTAAATTGACTCAATATTTCAGGTACATCAATTAAATTAACCAAAATTTTATACCCAAAGATCACATCAGCTCTATCCATAGCTGCTTCAAAATTTGAGATTTGAAATCTCTGATAAAGGGGAACTAAATTGTGATCTGTAAACGGAATTCTCATTCCAGTTCTATACCCTGCATACCTAATAAATACTCTATTGAGAGATTCTAACTTTTTTATCTCTCCCTTATCTTTGGGTCTCCAAATAGGAGAAGCATACATAACTGTTGAATACACAAAGGAGAAATAAAGTTTTCTAAATGTTTCAATGTTGTTAAACTTATTCGTAAATCTCTTAAGAAAATAGATTTTCTTTTGACCTTTTAGAAAAGTAAATTCGTAGTGCTGCTTCAAAGATAATTTGTCATCAAAAATTACACCTAAATCTTTCGTAAAATTCACTTGATTTATAAGTTCATTACTAAGAGAATATGGAAGAAGCCAAATAGATCGTGATCTACCAAACCTAATGTGGAAGCATTTATTTACGTTGATAATCAATCCATTAGCTACAACCCAATTATTAAAGCTATTTATGTCATATTGCAATTTATCCATATCCTCGTAGGAGGTGATTTCTCTAAAATTCTTTGCATCATCAGCGAACAACAAAATTTTACTTACAGGATTTGATCTATCACATCATTAATAAAAATAAGGAAGAATAAAGGGGCCAAATGAGTCCCCTGTCCTACCCCCGAAAGAACAATGATTGGAAAAGAGTAGACATTCCCGATTTTTACTATTTGTTTTCTATCATGAAGATAAGATGAAACCCATCGAAGGAGGCTACCACTCATGCCATAGGCATATAATTTTCGAAGTAAAAGTTCCAAATTTACTAGATCAAACGCTCTCGAAAGATCTGTATAAATAGAATCTACCACATAGCCAGAGTTTAGTTGTTTTACTAAGAATTCATGATAAACTGTTAAATTTGTAACCGTTGATCTGCCATCAATGAAACCATGTTGTTGCGGAACTATGAATCTCCGAAAATAACCGAAAATTTTGTGATAGACAACAAAATCAAGCAATTTAGCAAATACATTATATTTATTTACAGGTCTGTAATTATTTATGTCCGCATTATCCCCGCCTTTAGGTAAAGGAATAATATACGAAATTTTCCATGCGTCCGGGTAAATCCCAAGAGCTAATGAAGCATTAAACAGTTTGGTTAACCAGACTATAATTAAATCTGAACATTCCTTTATCATTTTGGGATGTATGCCATCAGGACCAGGGCTAGAATCTGGTCTTAAATTGTTAATGGCATCTCGAACATCGATCTCAGAGACTTCTAATGCATTTATATTATCACTAATATCGAAGGTGATATTAGTTCCACTTAAATCTAAATTTTTGTATACACTACTAAATTTCTCAGCAAACAAATTAACAACATCTTTAATATTATCAGCAACTCTATCGTCTAAATACATAACTGAGGGATAAGAATTCGAAAAGCTAATGGATTTGGCATATCTGTAAATTTTTCTGGGATCAGAAGAAAGAAATTCTTCCCTACTGTCAATGAACTTTTTTTGATCCCGTGTAATTAAGAATTTACATCTACATCTTTCTTTCTTGAAGAGTTCATAATAAAAAGTGGAATGGTAGGTTTTATAGAGTTTATGAAATTTCTTTTTATTAAGTATGGCAATTTTAAGTTCATCCGTTTGCACAAAAGAAACTATGTGTATGAATATATGTGTATAGGAGGCGAACAGCGGGATCTTATACTAAACAGTGGACAAACAATAGAGCAATGTACAGAGTATAAATATCTAGGTATGAAATTGACAAACAGAGATCTAACAGAAGCAATAAATGACTGAAACACACAGGGAAGTAAGGCAATATCACTACTTAATAGCATACTTTGGGATAAAAATATCAGTAAGGAGAACAAAACAAGCATCTACAATACAATCATAAAAGCAATAACTACCTACTCCTCAGAGGAATGGCCACTAAAAGAGACAATAAAGAAAATGCTGAAAACAACAGAAACAGACTATTGGAGAAGAGCAGTGGGCAGGTCAAGGATGGAAAGAATACCAAATGAGAGAATTAGAGAAATAATGAACGTCAAGCATTCAATAGTTGACGACACTCAAGATAAACAATTAGTATGGTTTGGGCATGTGCAATAAATGCCAGAGGAAAGGAGGAAACATGGAAGGTCGAAGAGAAGCTGGAGAGATGGAGTAAATGAAGAGATCCAAAAATAGGGACTGGAAGAAGAGGCATGGAACGAAAGAGATAGATGGAGATTGGGAATCGGAAGACGCAGAACATTATGAACCGACATGTATATATATAATTATTTTATTGAATTTTCAAATTTCAATATTGCTACAACTACCACATTTCAATTTCAAGCCCCTTAATCAATGCATTGATTTCAGATTTACTGCTTTCAATTAATTCGGATAAAGACTGGAGCCTAAGAGAAAAATTAATATTTGCCTTTTCATAGCTTTATCAAAAAATTATTAGACATAAATGAATTTGTTGGTTTTAATTAGAATACTCCTTACTTAATACTTAATGCTCCATACAAATTAACTCACCATCAATCTTATATTCTTTCAGCTCTTCAAATAGATTCTTCGTGAATATACAAATATTATCAAATCCTGCATCTCGATTAATAAATACTCTCTTTGGTATCTCTTTTTTACATAATGGGCACACAATTTTACCTCTTCCCTCTCCATATATGTCAAAACAATTATTGCAGAATATATGTCCACACGGTAGTTCTCGAACATTTTCAATAATATCAAGGCTGAAAAGATAAGTTCAAATAATTTTCAATATGTTCACAAATTTCTCACCAGATTGGACATTTCAAAGATTGTACCAAATCAACTAAATTTTTTGCTGTCGTTTTATAGAAATTTTCTAAATTCATTTTAAATTATACGTTAGCTCAATCCTACCCATCCATATAACAAAAATTCCCGCCTCAACTACACAAACAAATAAATAAATGTGACAAGTGACAAGTAACTGAAGTAGTGACTAGTGAAGTAACACTACACTAGCACACGGTTTGTCGAATAATTATTCTACAAACCGTGACACTAGCAACCATCGATATGAGGATATGACAATAAAACGGGCAAAAAGACTTATAACGTTCTCCATTGGTAGAACTAGTGCGCACTGAGTGCTATTTTTATGATCCATTGGAGAGCTTAGTGTGAGGGTTCTTGATCCATTGGGAAACTAGTGCAGTAGAAATTGAACTAGGTGCATGTTTTTTGGCACGAGGTCCGAGAGCTCGTGCCGGGGTCAGTGCAGTTATTTGATTTGAATAAACAACAGAATAATTAATATTGAGAACTTTAAATTCATAATTTTTTAAGGTTTTACCATGATCTAATAAAAAATTATTCCTGCACTTTTAATACCTACGGTTAAATATAATGGAATATACATTTTGTTGTGTGAAAATAAGCCAGAAAATTGTTATTGAATGATTTAAACTTCATATACTTACTTGAACCAATTTTTAGAGAATAAATGTATGTACTTAAAGAGTTATAATATTAATTAGTTGTTTTGCCAGTTTTTTCAGCTAATATATAATAATAGTTAATTAAATATCCTGCATTTTATAATTGCTAATATAAAGTTTTACAGATCTAAATTAGAAAGAAATCTTAATCAGTGAATCAATACACTTCATATTAGGTAAATTACTGACTGCATGGTTACCTTAGCTTACAACCTACCTGTCAAAACCTTCCATTCTATAAATATTTGGTAGAGGTTCTTTCAATGAAACCATACCATTATTTATTAAATCAATAATGTAAAAACAGGTAAATTCATCGTCATCTGTAATCAAAGCACACTATCTCAAGAAGCAGTCAGGCCAGAAAAAGTTTAAATGAAAATACTCAGTTGTCAACTTAAAAAGCGTATCCCAGTCATCAATAGGGACACAAAGGGTTACTAATTCGTTATTAATTTCAAATTGAAGGTTTATTTCTTGAGTTTTTTTTTTTACATTTCATAAACAAAGAAAAACTTCAATTTTACGATTAAAAATAAAAAAGCGGAACTTAACTTACATAACCTCAAAAAACAAACAGCTGTAGTGTTACCGAAACCCGAAACGGAATTTATAAAATTTGTGATCCATTGGCATTGCCCTAGGGCAGCTTTGTGACAGAACTAATCGAGTTCCAGTGCCGCACCAGTTTTACCAATGGAGAACGCTATTACATAATTCTCTTTGGTTTAAGCTCTGATTCGGACGCAGTTATAGTCACCTGTCAGTGCGATATCTTGGATTTCATTGAAGAATTATACGTTCGTTTACATGGATTCTTCATCAACTGATCTCCACGATAAGAGTGCAAGAAAGGTCTGTTGCCTGAATTCCAGTGGTGTACAGCTGAAACGGGAAAACTGAACCAAATCCATTCCTCAAAATAATTGGAAATAGATTCCAATCAACTCATTTATCAAACAGGAGCATCACAGGGTCTCACAAGAATGAGATATACCCCCAGCCAAATGCCACAATGAATTAAAATGTATATTATCTAACGAATTATACGCCTTGCCCAAATGCTACAACGAATTAAAATGTATATTATCATAGATTTTCATCAAAAAGTGATGAAGAATTCCATGGATTTGAAGTGTACTATAAAGGGTTAGACAAAGGGCAGTTGCGAAAACCACGAGTACAAAAAGAAGAAAAATAAATTCCAATAATACAACCCCTACAACTAGTAACAACAAGTTTAATGCTTTGAGTAGCCTGAACGAGAACACCCAACAAGACAACAGCAGCCCTATTAAAACCCCCAACCCACGCTTGATACTCATCTACGCCGTTGTGGATTACATAGAAATGTCGAAAAAGCTGAGAACCGTTGCAGAAGACGAACAATACTTCACTAAATGCTTAGCAGATAACACCATCAAATTAAACAGTACCACTCCCAAAACCTACAGAAAAGTTATTAGGTTTATACGTGACAATATATATATATATATATATATATATATATATATATATATATATATATATATATATATATATATATATATATATATATATATATATATAAATATATATATATATATATATATATATAATAGAATAGAAATTTATTCACTATCAATAACTACATAGCAAGTCAATACAATCAAATCTCAAACTTAATACAAATAATTGAGTTTAAAATCTCATAAACATCACAAACAAGCATATTTGAATGCGCATAAAAATGAAAATCACAAACATATTCAAATATACATAGAAATCACATGTAACATGTAAATCACATGTAACAGCCGCTCAAAAGTCATTTGACATAAATTTCTCAATGCTATAGAAACAGCTTTCCAGTACGATTTTCTTTAGTGTTCTCCTGAACTTTGCGTTGTTCAGATTCTTGTAGTTGAAGGGTAGCTTATTATATAATTCAATGGCGATATAATTAAAATCATTTTGTGTTTTTTCCAAGCGATGTTTGTGAATGATATAGTTATCACGTTTCCTTGTATGATGTTCATGGAAAGATGTGTGTTGGAGATATTTTTCCTTGTGTTCATGAAAATAAGTCAGACACTGCAGAATGTAACAACACGGCAAAGTCAACATCCCTAGCGTCCTGAAAAAATCTCTACAGCTCGTTAACCGGGATACTCCAAACAACGTTCGTACTGCTTCTTGCTGCTTCAGGAATATCCTAACACTCCCGTGCGAGGCTCCCCAAAGTATGATACCATACGTAGCCAAGCTGTGGAAATTGGCAAAATAGGTTGTCAACGCTTGTCTCATTTCCACCATGTGTTTGATCCTGGGGATGCTGAAAATAGCTGCACTGAGCTTCCTGCAAAGGATCCCAACATGTGCGGACCATATCAACGAACTGTCCAACGTAAAATCCAATAATTTAACCTGGTCTGGTTCTTTCATTATCCTTGTTGAAAATGTTAGTATTTGGGTCTGTCTGATGTGATAGATTGTTCGCGGTTAACCAAGTTTCAGCATCTTGGATGGCTTTTTCTGTATGTATTCTCAACTACCTCCTAGATTTTACTTTACTAACTAAAGTTGTATCTTCAGCAAATAGTACTGCTGTGTGGGTCTCTACATTGTACACTAGGTCATCCATATATAATACAAATAGAATTGGCCCCAAGATGGATCCCTGCGGCACGCCACATTTGGTTTTTTTCAATGAGGAATTTTTCCCCTTCCAGTCCATCTGCTGATATCGATCCTGGAGATAAGAACCTAACAGTTTGTGTACTGTCCCTCTTATGCCACAGTATTATTTTTTTTCCAGAAGTTTGTTATGGTCCACGAAGTCAAAAGCTTTGCTGAGGTCGAGGCATGCAATTTCTATCTCCTCTGTGCTATCAAAGGCTTCCACGATCAATTCCACCATTTTAATGTAGAAGTGCAATATGTTTTCGTGATTTTCAAAGATGTTTTTCACCTCCACGGACATTTCAAACGGACTAAGGAGTTTAAGTATTTCTATGTAAAAAAGAACAGAAATGAGAAATAATAGGACCTCAATAAAAATAATTTAATGAATGATTCATTGAGTCAAAAACGCAGTGGAAATTGACTAAGTCCATGTGTATTAATATGTATTGAAATTTATATTGTATCATATATATCTATATATAAGAGTAGTCAGCATAACGAAACAAATTGTAATAAACAAACAAAGTCTTTTATATTAAATCAACAGTAACAAGTTCAAGAATTAACCTATTGTAGGAAAATTCACAAATAGATTTATTATACACACAACCGCAAATCAAGTATAGAGTGAAATCTATTCAAATTCTCACGCCTTCCATCTGTGTGAGAAAGATGCCACAGAGTCAATTACAATAATTAATGTTAATATTAATTCTTCTTCTGTTCAGTAGTTCAGTTAGTTATCTGTGTTCTCAGAGCCAGATATGTGTTTTGTCAGCTGTCAGTTGTACTTTCAGATCAGGGTATACAGTACACAGCCCGAAGTGAGAAAATTGACAAAAAGTATGTGGTAAAATGGCAGCAGAAATAAAACCAGCCACACAGTCAAACGACAAATTTTGTACAACGAAAAAGCCTGCCCTGTTGTCTAAATTAGAAGGATGCAATGATGAAATAAATAGTGCTGTGCTTATTCCTGGTGAAGATGGAGTCATCAGTGTGTCTGATGATAAGTATGACTGAAAGGAAATTATAATTGCGTTGTTTTTATTTAAAATATTTATCTACAGAACTGTTCGGGTATGGTTGAAGCGAGATTCAGGCCAGTATTGGCCTAGTATTTGTCAATATATGCCTAGCGGCGCTACTTCAGTATATTATACCATTGAAACAAGACAATTGTTTATTGGCCAAGAAAATGGAACAGTTTCTGAGTTTTCACTTGCCTCAGACTTTAATAGGATGATGCTTGTCAGGGAATATTTGGTGCATCAAACTAGAGTTACAGAAATAATTTTTTCATTGGAATGTGAATGGGTATTGAGTGTAGGACGAGATAAAGTTTTTTCATTTAATTGCACTCAGAGTGGTAGAAACTTAGGTACTTTTACTTCAGAGGCCTGGTGTACAGCTTTGCAGTATCCTTTTAAACAGAATTTCTTACTAAGTAGCTGAAATCCTAAATGTATTATTGGATAATATCTTTTTATAGCTTTTCAATAATATCATAAATTCCTTTTATCTTACTTATGATTTATATTGACATAGAATTGGTATTTTAAATAATCTGATTACTTGATAATTTACAAATTTGAAAATTTAACATTTATTACATATAATAATAATTATATCAATGGTAGATATAATCTGATAACAATTTCTTCTTGAGATAAAATCAAGGCTGCTTTGTAGTGCTCCCAAAATTCTTGATGAAAGTGAATCAGAATTTTTGAAGTTTATTTCTGTCTCAGTGAATACCTATAATTCAATTCAATGTGTCCGAAGTGAAGTTTTTTGACAATTACTATATATTATTATATTTTTATTAGATACAACAAAAACTATTTTTGCTAGTGATACATTCACTACAAGCATGTTAGGTCACTGAATTCTACTGATGATATTAACCTTACAAAAATTTAGATTTGATACACAAAGTAAACATGCCTTTGTGGGCGACTACTCTGGTACAATAACTATGTTGAAGTTGGATAATAATGGTTTAAGTGTTGTGACCACCTTAAAAGGGCATTCAGGATCAGTTCGTTCATTGGCATGGGATATGGAGAGGAGTATGTTGTTTAGCGGATCATTTGATAGAACTGTTATTGTATGGGATATTGGTGGCCAACAAGGGCACGCTTATGAGCTTCAAGGTCATCATAACAAAGTGAGCTACTAACATATATTTGTGAATTGTTTTATTTTTAAAATATTTGCTTTTTACACTTACTCAATTATTCTCAAATTGAGTTCATAGGAAATAATATATATATATATATATATATATATATATATATATATATATATATATATATATATATATATATATATATTTATTTATATATATATATATATATATATATATATATATATATATATATATATATATATATATATATATATATATATGTATATATATATATATATATATATATATATATATAGGAGGAAAGAGTGTGATTTTCGAATAGGAACAATTACCGTTTCTCAGGCGATGTTTAAATTCAACCTTTCTAGCAAGATCCATTCTTAAACAGAGAATCCGACAAATTTCAACAAAATGCCTGCTTAGCGTAAACAGATTTTAAAAAACATCCTGTTTAACAAAAGTACCTAAACTGTGAGCTTAAGAAAAAAGAGTACATTACTTTTCATTGCTGCAACCCCAGTAGACATACCTTTTGGTGTATACTAATCAGCAAAGACTACCCCCTCCTATATACATATATATATATATATATATATATATATATATATATATATATATACACATATATAAATATATATACATATATATATATATATATATATATATATATATATATATATATATATATATATATATATATATATATATATATATATATATATATATATAAATATATAGCAATAGGTAAACAACTATTCGCATTCCTAAAGAAACATAGCCTTTTCTGAACCTTACAAATCGGATGTACAAAGGGTAATTTTTAAATTTAAATTTTTTATCTGGGGTTAGTTTATAGAATAATCCAATTTCGTCTGCATTAAATATTTCGTCGTCACTAAATTTTGCGCGCAAATTAGGAAAGACTTTAGTTTGCCACTCGATCACATCGCTCTGTTTAACCGACCAACACTCTCCAGCAATTTTTCCGGCGATAATATTGTATCTACTCTTGTAACGGTTAATTCAACTCGCCGAACAATCTAAATTAAGAATGTGTAGACTCTTTAGCGAAAAGGTTTTCCTTTTGTTGAAGCATAGACCCATTTACAGGTATTCCCCGCTTACGTTGCAGCTTAAACCATTGTAAAAGTGCCAAGTCAACTTGTTCTTTAGACGACACCCTAACGTGTTTAGGTTTAAAAACATTCGCATTGAACAAAGGTTCTATCTTGAGTTTATTTTTCTTAATATATATGTCGAATGATTTACAACGAATTCCTTCGCAATCGTTACATTCGTCTCGCCAGCTTCTGAACGTTGTATTATAACCCGAAAATTATGTACTGCCGTAAAATGAACAGTCGCATTCCAATTGGAGACGTGTTGGCAAGGGGGTGCGCAAGTCGGAGATAGCTGCTTTATAGATCCTCTGTAATTTAATTTCGAAAACAATCGACAAAGTTATGACCCATAACACTAATGTTTGACGATGTTATTATTTTGATACGGATTAAGTTCTGTACTTTATATCTTTCGTTCCTAGGTTTCTGCTTTATATTATTTGAGTAGCACCAAGCAATTAGTCAGTGCAGGTGAAGATGGAGTATTGGTCTTTTGGGATATGGGACATGCGCGTAAAGAAACCCCAGATTGGGTCGAATCGGACCTCTGCCAACTTTGTGGTCGTCCTTTTTTCTGGAATCTCAGGGCTATGATGGACCAAAGACAGTTAGGTAAAAGGATATTACATACTTTTGAAAACATAACTAATTGTTTAGTTGAAGTCACTAATATGGATTTAAAAAAAATTATAAGATATATTAAAATTTTATTTATCAAAAGCATTTAATAAGAAAAATAATTGCTTCATTTATTCTGCTCTTTTTTTTTCATTATGAAAAAAATCCAAAATATATAATTGAACATGTAATATATATTTTATAAAAATAACATAATAATTTTTTAGCAGAAAAGGATTTTTAACATTTCATTGTAAAATATATAGGTAATAATTATCAATCCTTAAAAAGAAAAATTTTGACCAATTATAAGGGTTCATATACTGAAAACAGTGATATGTATTTTTTCATTCTTGTTGCCATTTTGAGATTGTTACATTATGCATTTCTAGAAACATATATATATATATATATATATATATATATATATATATATATATATATATATATATATATATATATTATATATATATATATATATATATATATATATATATATATATATATATATATATATATATATATATATATATATATATATATATATATATATATATATATATATATATATTAAAAATTAAAAATTAAATAATAAGAAAACGACTTGTCTAAAAACCACAAAATGAAAATAACTTTTTATTCGACTAGTTTCGCCTGTTACAGCATTATCAAGACTGAATACATGTATTCATATTTATGAACCGTGTAAAAGCGAAATCGTGTAAAACGGGTATCGTGTAAATCGGGGTATAGGTGTATTTATTAAATAGACGGCATTATACTACCTATAATAAATGTGAAAGTGATATGGCACAAGTGAAAATAGAAGTACCACAAGGATCAGTGTTGGGACCTCTTCTGTACCTACTATATGTACCGGGTGGCCAGATAAGAATGCAAAGTGCTGTATCTCGTAAACTATTCGTCGCAGAGGCTTGCGGTAAAAAATGTTTAAAAAAAAATTAAGTGACCAACAGAAAATTATTTTTAGTTTTCCAAGATGACCACCAGGGGGCGTAACCGCCATATAAAACTTTCAAGGTGATTCTTCTCTTGATATAATAACAGAAAATTGCCAATTTCTCTGAAAAATCAAAGGCAATAACCTGACTTTTGATTTTTGTCATTAAAATGTAGTGTAATGATTCCAAAATATGCTAGTGAAAACCTTATCTCGATATCTCATTTCTTGATATCGAAGGAAGAAGATTTAATTATCATGAAATTCTCAAAGACTCCATAACACCGTTATTTATTTTTAATTATTCATCCTTTTTCAAGAATCAATGATGAAATTTCATAATTTTATGATTTTTAAATAATAGTATTCGTCGTTCCAAAAATTTAAGCAAAAACGTGTAGGGGTATAATGAATGAATATAATATGCAAGTGGAAGGTAGTCAGAATATGAAGAGTAGGCCAGGGAGGAAAAACAAATACCTAGAATAAACTTATCAAAAAATATTAATATTATGCTTATAGTGGCAGTGTCATGAGTTTTTGTGGCACACACAAGGACTGAAAACTATTGAAATGCTTTTACAAATGATGAAGCTGTTGATATTATTGCGTTATATTTGGAATATCTTCAAAATGCGGCATTGGCACAAAGAGTATACAGAGCTCGATAACCAAATGGGCATTCACGACATGCAAGAATTTGTTGGGGATATTTGGGGAATATAGAGAATTTTCATCTGGAATTTTTAAGGTCGAAAGGTGCCAGTGTTCGCACTAAACACGGAAAAATTGTCGCATGGCGTAAACGCCGATTTGGATAAAGAGCTCTGCATACCTTAAGGGCCAATGCTGCATTTTGAAGACATTTTAAATATACTGCAATTATATTGACAGCTTCATCGTTTGTAAAAGGCATTTTAATCTTTTTCGGTCCTTACTTGTGTTTGCAACAGAAAGTAATTACACTGCCACTATAAGTATTATTTTAATATTTGTTGACAAGTTGATTTCAGGCATATGTATTCTGACTACCTTGCGCTTGCATATTATTAAATTGATTATTATGCATACACGTTTTTTCTAAATTTTTTTCAACTAAGAATACTTTTATTTAAAAATCATAAAATAATGAAATTTTATCATTGATTTTTGGAAAAAGACAAATAAATAAAATAAATACCGGTATAATTGTGTCTTCTTAGAAATATATGATAACTAAACTTTCTTTCTTCGATATTTTAGGCTAGGAATAAGATATTGAGATACGGCTTTTACTAGCCTATTTTGGCATCATTACACTACATTTTAATGACAAAAATCAAAAGTCAGGTTATTGCCTTTGATTTTTCAGAGAAATTGGCAATTTTCTGTAATTATATCAAAAAACGCACTCTAGCGGCTCCACTAAAAATATTACATATCACAGATAAAATGGCTTTGATATAACAATGAATGCTTTTTTCAACGAGACCAACGTTGTTGAAATCCGTTCAGTCGTTCAGGAGTTACAGCTGTTTATTCAAACAAACATTTTAACACCCCCCACTGCTTTATTTCAATAAATACGTCAAAAAGTGTTGAACAAAAATCACTCGAATAAAGCTTAGCTTGAGAACGGAAATAATTTTGTGATGCATTTACAAGAAGTATTTCAGAGAAAAATCACTTTAAAAATTTTAGATGGCTGTTACGCCCCCTGGCGGCCATCTTGAAAAATAATTTCCAAGATTCTCTGTTGGCCACTTTAGTCATAATATTTTTTACCGCAAGTCTCTACGACCAATAGTTTACGAGATACAACACTGCATTCTTATTTGACCACCAGGTACATGGCCTTAAAATTTTATAATTAAAATCTAGATACTTTATGTTTGCGGACGATACCACACTAGTGCTGTCATCGCCAGGTCTAAGAGAGCTGAAAAATAAATTAAATAAAGACCTGAAAGTATATAACCAATGGCTGTGTTATAATAAGCTAAAAGTAAATATAGATAAGACTGTATATATTCTCATTATTCAAAAAATAAAAAAAGGAAGGATGTTAATGTGTTTTTAAATGAAATTAAATTAAAAGAAGTAGGAATTCATAAATACTTGGGACTGACTATTACAAAGAACCTTTCATGGGAAAAACACATTGAAAGTCTAAGTAAAAAACTATCACCTATGATTGGAGTCATTACACGATGTAGGGATCAATTGAATATAAACACCCAAAAGTTAATATATTACGGTTTTATTGAACCACACTTCAGATATATGATCCCATGTTGGGGAAACACAGCAAAACATTTAATTGAAAAGATTCAAAAAACCCAAAATAAGGTCATAAAAAGTATACATCGTTTAGATTGGCATACTCCCACTCTTCAGTTATACCAGACTACAGAGTACCAGAACAAAAGACAACTAAATAGATGTGCAATAACCTAAGGAAGTATTTGAACTCTTCATGTGCAAAATATCTAATATTTATGATGATTGTTTTTTGTATGAATTTATTTTTGTTTTTGGATTTTTTGTTGATGAGGGGATTTTGTAATTTGTTTTAAAGGCTCCTGTACCTGAAAACTGTTTTGGAGTCTGTAATAAATAAATAAAGTATTATAATTATATATGTCAGTGTGAAGAAGGAATAAATAATTAGTAAATTGAAGCATCACAGGTACTTCAGATTTATTTGAAATTAAACAATAACTGTTTCTGCGTATCTGATGATGGTACACTGTACCGAAACGCGACAAACAATTGTTTAGTTTAACTAGTGAAAATTCAATATATTATTTGTATTTATTGCGATGTGTATTAGTTTTTGTCAAGTATTGACTTTCTCAATTTAAATACCTACAGTTAAATAGTTGATCAAAATATTTAGATAATCAATTAATATTTTGTTTTAAAAAATAGAATTGAAACTTCTAAGAAAACATAATTTCATGTTTATTTGTCAAGTAGAAATGAAGGCACAAACGACCATCTCCAAGTTATTAAGGCTCTTATCGAGAAATGCATTGAATACAACAAACCCCTGGTTCTCGTCTTTGTTGATTATGAAAAGGCATTTGATATGGTAAATCAACAACAAATGCTGTACGCCCTAACAGAATGCCGTATAGACTACAGATACGTTAATATTATTAAAAACGTCTATGAAAATGCCAAGGCTTGCATAAAACTGCATGACTATACGGAGGATTTTCCCATTGAAAGAGGTGTGAGGCAGGGTGATGTTATATCTCCTAAACTTTTTACGACCCTATTGGAATACATGTTTAAGAAGATCGATTTTGAGGCAATGGGACTAAACATCAATGGCGAGAGACTAAACCACCTGAGATTTGCCGACGATATCGTCTTGGTTACGGACATAATTGATGAGGCAAGGGAGATGCTTAGGCGATTGAATGATGTTTCGGAAACGGCAGGTTTAAAAATCAACTTTAGCAAGACCCAGTTCATGACCAACTTGGTAGTGAGCGAACAAATTTCCCTAGGTCTAAATCAAATAGAACAAGTAGTCTCATATAAATATCTGGGATATGAAATTCTTATAGGCAGAGACAACCAAACACGGGAAATAGCGCGAAGAATCGGCTTAAGTTGGGCAGCTTTTGGAAAGCTAAGCAACATTCTAAAGTCGGACATTCCAACCTGTCTAAAGAGAAAGGTCTTCAACCAGTGTGTGCTTCCTGTGCTAACGTATGGAGCAGAAACTTTAACACTAACAAAGAAAACCATAAATAAAATTCGCGTAGCACAGAGAGCCATGGAGAGAGCAATGCTGGGCATATCAGTGAGGGACAGAGTCTCTAATATCAGACTTCGCCAAATGACTGGAGTTACCGATGCAATTGAACGCATAACAACGTTAAAGTGGAACTGGGCCGGACACGTGGCGAGAATGATGGACGGACGGTGGACAAGGCAAATTCTGGAGTGGAGTCCGCGACAAGAGGCCTTTCGGAACAGAGGTCGCCCACCAACAAGATTGGCCGACGATATTAAAAGAATAGAGCCAAATTGGATGAATGCAGCACAGGATCGAGGACGTTGGATTAGACAACGGGAGGCCTATGTTCAGCAGTGGACGCAGTTGGGCTGAGTGATGATGATGATGAGAAATGAAGTGCAGCCTAATTATTTATATTTTTCTGTCTTCTCTAGCTGATATCTATTTTTTGATCATTAGGTTTTATTTTAATAAGTAATACTTCAGTGCCCAACTATGCAAATTGGTGCACTTTCAAATAAGATTTTAATTGGAAATTTAAATTTAGAAGTAAATTCAAAAGTTTGGAATTTATTGAAGCCATAAAATAACCATTCAAATTGCGCCTATTGCAGTAACTATATTATATTGCATATAATAAAATGCAACTAATATATTCGAAATTTAATAAAAATAATAACGATACTTCAAAAAATCTGTTGACAGTTGCATAGGTTTTATTTGTTCTGTGAAGAGATCCATTTATCAGCTTGTAACGAAAATAATAATTTATTTTCATTTTTGAAGGCTTAAGGCAACACCATTGTAGACATTGTGGCAAAGCTGTTTGTGAAAGATGCTCCACGGGAAGACTGAACATCCCTACAATGGGTTTTGAATTTCCTGTTCGGGTTTGCGATCCTTGTCACAATAATTTACGAGATACAGAGTAAGTATTGACCCAAATCATACCACAAATATATGCATTAAGTTTTATCAGCTCATTTTTGATTGATTGGTACTTTTTTCAAAAAAGCATTTTGCATTATTAGTATACTTGGTCCTCATATATGTATATATATATATATATATATATATATATATATATATATATATATATATATATATATATATATATATATACACACACACATCAAAAAAATGTAAGGGTCAGCGATATTTTTAGGGTTTCGTCACTTGGTAATGGGAAATTCAATACAATTTTTGTTACCCACGTAGAACATAATCTTTTGCAACATAATTTATATATAATTTCATACAAACTTTGAAAATCAATTGAAAGCTTTAATCTAAGTGAAAAGAGTGAAAAATTCGAATTCAATGCACTGAGCAAAAAATTGTCACTGGTCAATGTCTAATACAGAGTGTGTCCACGGCGATTGTTCAAAACAGCCCTACATCGATTAACTAAGCTGAGAATAAGGTTATCGATGCTTTCCTGATCAATCGCATTCCATTCTTCAACCAGAGTATGGAACAATTGATTTCGTATCTGGAATAGAATGTTACGCCTTAAAATTCTTCTGTCAAGCAAATTCCACACACGCTCAATCGTATTCAGGTCTGGCGATTGAGCAGGCCAATCCAAAACATTTATACCACTCTCATCCAAGTAATTTCTTACGATCGCGGCGGTATGAGAGCGCGCATTGTCATGCTTGAAGACGAAGTTTTCACCTACTGCAGCTACATACGGAATGACAAATGGTTCTTATATCAGGTCCCTATATCTAAGATATACGAGATCACCGTTTCGCCTTGGTAGCTGTGAACTTCCTGTGCAGTCCTAAGTTTCCAAACATTTCCAGGTTGTCTCTATACACCAGTACGTCTAGTATCTGGACGTAAACCGAATCTCGATTCATCACTAAACAACACAGGAGTCCATTCTTGCACGATGTGATTTCTAGCCCAGACTATTCGGGTCTCGCGATTTCCTCTGTGTAATGGTGGAGCCCTCCATGGACACCTGGCACGTAAATTGGACTCGTGCAGTCTATTTCTCACAGTTTGGTCACTTATCTGTATATGGTGATTGTTTAAGAGTTCCAAACTTAGTTGACCTGCCGTGTGGGTTAGATTTCTCAGAGCTTGAATTCTCAGAAATCTGTCCTGTGCCGCCGTTGTTATTCTGGTACGACCAGTATGTTGCTCTCTAACATCACCAGTTTGATTATAACGAATCCATAAACGACTTATAGAGGACTGGTTAGTCCCTAATTCATTGGCAACAACCCTCTGCGACATTTCAGCTTGAAGCATTCCAATGGCCTTCAAGTGCGCGTCTCTCTGAAGGTGATTACGCTCCATAATTTAGACAAACAACACTACTCAAAATTTTCAATTACCATTCGCTGGTTGGATAACATCTGATTTGATCTGATGAATGAAACAAGGAACGACATGAAGAAAATGAATAGTCGTTGGAAAAAAGGGAACTCATGCCATAATGTTCAAAATGATAAAAACGTATTGTGTAAATAACAAAAAAATATCTGCAATGTGATAATGCCACGTGGATCTACGAGAATTAACAAACAATCCCAAAATATGCTTGACCCTTAGATTCTTTTGATGTGTGTATATATATATATATATATATATATGGAAATTATTTAGTGTTGTCCAAAAACTCCCAATTTTGATCAAATTTCGGATTCTTACATATTTTGGCCTGAAAAGGCCGAATATGAACTCAGATTTGGTCGCTTCTTCGCATTTTTTTTTAAATATTAAGCTAACCTGACTCATTCTAACCTCACTAGCCTAACCTCCGAGTTCAAGAAAGTAACAAATTCATGAAATATTCGATACTTTCTTCAACTCGGAGGTTAGGTTAGCGAGGTTAGAATAAGTCAGGTTAGCTTAATATTTTCAAAAAAAAAATGTGAAGAAGCGACAAAATCTTGAGTTCATATTCATATTTTTCAGGCCAAAGTAAGTAAGAATCCGAAATTTGATCAAAATGGGGAGTTTTTGGACAACACTAAATAATTACCATGTATATATATATATGTTTTTTTTTAGACGACCTTCCTTGGCAACATTCCACGATGCAAAACATGCTATAGTTTCGATGACCATTGACGAAACAAGGAAAAAACTGCTTACTGTTGGCCAGGATCGGGTTATAAAAATTTGGGATATATCCCTATTGCTTTGATTTGACGGTTCAAATGTGATTAAAATTGTTCAATGTGCTATGATTTATCTTCATATAAATTAAAGTTAATAATGTTATATTTATATTATATAGGCTCTATTTAACAGCATTACTATAAAATGTTCTCATATCAATAATTTTTTTCGTTGAGGATGAATTGAAGTTACTATTTTCTTGTGTTAATTTCAGCAGTATGCGAAGCTGTTATTTTCTTCATCTGAAATAAATAGTGATATCAACTCTTGCAATTGTTTAATTTCACTCAATTATTCCTTCATCAAGTTGTTCGAATTAAATTTGTGGAATGTTAGAGCTAATTATACTGAATCGAGGATATACTTTCACCAAAGGTTCTCAATGTTGATAATTCTAGAATCACCGATGAGATTTGCAATTTGGTTGAAATGAACAAATAGATATGCTAAGTTGAAATGAAAAAGTAAGCATTTAGTCTAATGCCGAATGATAAAAAAACATCACCTGGCACCTCCAGCGACGACACCTTGTCAGAAAGTCAAACAAAAACAACCCTACCCCCCCAGCCAGAATCCTTCAGAGTATCTAGGATACTCTTGATGAGGTAATTGACCATCTTGAAGAAATTCCACTACTCCTAAGATGACCACTGCCAATCTAGAAAGAAGAATAATAAATGAAATTGTAATAACAAAATGAATTATATTAAGAAATCAAATAATGTTCATTGCGCGAGCAGGGTTTTCGTGGTTTCCCCTGCTCAAGTTCCGAATGGACGCAATTATAAAGTCGGTCCACAACCGCCATTTTTGTTTCTGAATAGTTTGAAATCAAATCCAAGGCTGAAGAAGATCTATTTAGTTAGCTCCGCCCCTTATTATGTACCCCTAAGCACTCAGTATACATATTTGAATTTAGAACATTATATCTCTTGAAAACTTCCCTGCTGAAGGACACATGTGTTATATCCTCAATGATCAATTCTGAAAAATGAAACCAATCTGGAAGTGACTACTTCTACCCCAGAAAATTTAATTATCATAAAAATCACGAGTGATAAATGATCTTTATTTGTTCAAAAGGTAAATACTTTGTCATGATCAGGGGCGGCTATTTGAAGGCAACTAAGGAGGCTAAGCCTCCTCCTCAATAATATTCCGTGTATCACTAATATATTATATTGAATAGTCAGCATATTCATTTTAATCAAAATCATATTATTTTATGCACCTACCTTCCTTTCAACCTACATTATATAATATAATTTATTAATTACGATAGAAGGTATTTACATTTACTGCATTTCATTCATTTCAAGATTTGTATCAACGCTGCAGAGGCTTAAAAAGGTATATTTTCAACGTTCATTATGCCTGCCACAGAAAAGCAAACAACGGTGCGAATACTGCGAATGAATACTTCATTGCCATAGAAAAGGAAAACACATGGAAATGGCAACACCGATTGCACCTGAGTCTCACACAATGTCGACCAATCACATCTATAGGCTTTCGGGTAAAATCGAGTGAAAATAGTTTGTTTTGGTTTTAATTTGGCGTATTGTTTTTAAAATGAGTTCGGTTACTGAAGTTAATTTTAAAAATTTCAATGGTGACTTAGTGGAATATTTGTTATCCCATAACTTTAGTGTACTAAGTTAAAACGATAAAGTTTTAATAAAAACATTGCGACCTACCCCGGAATTAAACAATTTGGTGCAGCGTAGCAGAATCGCGGTTTTAATATCAGAAATTATGAGAGACATCCTTGGCTTACCGGATCACAGGTAAAAAATAAATTATTTTACTGGCGTATTGTTTTTAAAATGAGTTCGGTTACTGAAGTTAATTTTAAAAATTTCAATGGTGACTTAGTGGAATATTTGTTATCCCATAACTTTAGTGCACTAAGTTAAAACGATAAAGTTTTAATAAAAACATTGCGACCTACCCCGGAATTAAACAATTTGGGGAAGCATGCAGGATCGCGGTTTTAATATCAGAAATTATGAGAGACATCCTTGGCTTACCGGATCACAGGTAAAAAATAAATTATTTTGTTGGCAGTGTTTACTTTTTACTAGGGAAAATGTCTCTGTTTGGCACTGGCATATATGCAGGAATTATGGTAAATATCGATAATACAACAGACTGTCCCGATTTTCTTGAAATTTCGGATTATCGCTTATTTTAGCCTGAAAAAGCCCAATATGAATCAGATTATGTCGCTGGGTCATCTTTTTTTTTTTTTTTAAACTTGAGCTGACCTGACTTTTTCTAACCTTACTAACCTAACCTCCGAGTTCATAAAAGTATAAAATTCATGAAATAGATGAATTTTATTATCAAAAAGACAATGTTTTTATTATATCTATAAAAAATAGATGTCTATACCAAAGAATTCATTGAAATTTTTTTGTTCAGGTCTAAATGTATATTTTATTATTTTATTTTGTTGTTATTTTATTAAGTTTTGTTTGACTTTTATGACAAGAATTTTATTTTAATCTAATTTTGGGAGGGGCCTATTTTATTTCTGGCAAGAAAAAAGTATCACCTCCCCCCCGTTGGTTCTTGCTGGGCAACAATTGATTAATTCCTCGAATAGGTACCTATTTAATATTTTAGGGTGCTTGTTTTACTTTGATTTTCTTCAAATTATAAGGCAGTTGACCTTGAAATCCTTAAAATTTTCGCCTATGGTGTATTTTTTTAATACCTCTTGTAGCCTCCTTAAATCAACACCTCACGAGCCGCCACATATATATATATATATATATATATATATATATATATATATATATATATATATATATATATATTGCAACACAATGGCGTATAAATATGACACAGCGCCACAAGTCGGAAACAAATGAACCACGTCTTTCAGAGGTGGCCGAACCATTTCACCTGAAAGACGTGGTTCAAAGGAAAGCAATAAAAACTAACAATAATTAATCTGAATGCAAAATGCAGAAATTTTGGTCTGTTAAGTTTGGGTTCCCGGTCACTCGGGAATCAAGGGCAATGAAGAGGCCGATTTACTTGCCAGAAAGGGAGCACGAACACCATTTATTCTTCTATCAGGGGTCTGCATATCATTTTATAGGTTTTCACGGCATTTTTATTGCTAATCCCTCTGCTCCCGTATGTTAGGTATCTGAAATGTTTCGCTCTTGCTATTGTTTTTTTTTATTGACTGTGTGTGCAGTCAGTATTCCAAGATATTTCATAGAAGGTGCTGGTGCTTTAGAAATTACGTTTATTGTTATTGTTGACGAATTTTGTGTGATCTTATCGTTGAAGATTATGTATTAGCACTTATCAGGGTTTGGTTTTAAGCACCACTTAGAGAACCATTTGTTTGTTTTGTTCATCAGTTCTTGTATATATTTTTGTAATATTTTTTCATGTGTAGTTTCATCTGCATATTGTAGGACATCACTCATATTTGTATAGTTCTTTAGCTTTATAAATGGATATTTTGCCTAATAAGAACAGTATAAATACTGTTTAATGAAAATGTGATAATCTGCGTCTTCTGCTTTATTCAGTATCATAGCTACGTGCTATAATCGAACGTGGATAAACAGTACGCCCCCTACCGTTGTCGAATATTACTAACGTTTGGGTCATAGATTGCCTTGTTTACATCAGTTTACGTGTGTTTTGTATGAGATTCAGTTGTGTTCAATTTTGTTTGGGATCTTTTATAATTGTTAAGAAGAGATGAATCACTATTGTTGTGTATCCTAATGTCCATCTTGGGCAAAAGAATCCCGAATATAGCTTACATACCTTTCGGATAATTCAAAGTTGGGAAACAAGGATGGGCAGAAGAAAGGTGTGGATTCATAACTTGAAGATTGAAATAAAAGTGTCTGAACATATGAGTTTGTACTTCACAGTTTACTGAGAATAATTATTTTCCCTGTAGTAAGTTTATGCGTTTTTCCATATAGAATTATACCAACTGATGATGTGCAGTTTTTAGCTAACCGAAAACGTCATAGAGATAATAATAATAATCTTTATTGCACGTATGGCTTATACAGCGTGTACTCGTCAATGTAAATATAATAAAAATGTATGTATATACTATGAAAATAATCGTTTTTTGTACATAAAATAAAACATGCAATGTAAATACACACTATAATGTAACATTCACAGACAAAAGACATAATATGAAAAAAAAATCAGCACGACAAGTATTCGGAAACTGAATAGAATGCTCTATTCAAAAGGAAATCTTTTATTGCCGTTTTGAATCTGGGCATGGTCAAATTCCTCAGATGTACAGGTAACTTATTGTATACTACGATGGAAGAGTACTTTGGGCATCTCTCGTAAAATGAAGATCTGTGTCTGGGGATCGACATAACATTTGCATTCCTTGTGCAATACCTGCTATGATCACCCAACTTCTCGAATTCCTGGTTGTGCTTCTTGGCATGCAATGCAGCTTCCAATATAAAGATACTCGGGAATGTGAGCAGTCTGTTCTCAATAAAGTACCCCCTACAGGAGTCTCTCGGCTGAAGCCCAAAAGGCAACCTCACAAGTCTCTTCTGGGATACAAAAACTCTTCACCATCCCACCGAGCAACCCCACAGGAGCACTCCAGAGGACAGATGACAGTAAGCCAAACTGTAATATATACAGTTAGAGTAGGCATGCCTATAGGTGGGAGCGTCCTACGGGTAAAAAGAGAAAGAGAATCGGGTAGGTATGCTATCTCTCTCTAGCATTGCTTATGCGCTTTGTTTGTACTCCGTACAAACGAAACATTTTATTCACGTGCTGACATGAATGAGTCCGACGCGCGCGCTAGTAGACAAGGACAGCATACGTATGTCATTCTCTCTCTTTCTAAAGGCCGGACGCTCTCGCTTACACACGCGCCTATAGTATGCCTACTCTATCTGTATTCTGTATTACTTCTATGGAAAACGTAGGGTTTTTGAAGTTCAATGCGGTTCTCACGAAAAAACTTCTACTTTCATCCGAATCTGAACCATCATCCAGAGGTTCTAGATAATTGTATTTTCTTTTATGTAACAACCAGAGATACTATCAAAATAATAATAATAAAAAATGTTTATTTGCACAACCAAAATAACAGTTTACCATAACATCAAGAATATGAAATAAAACTTGATTCTATAGCTAGGTAAAAACTAAAATGTTCATATATAATACCACTAGAGATGAAATTTTGCCGGCAAAATTTCTCGATTGTAATATGAAAGTTCGTTGCTTAGGCATCGCGAATGACATTTGTATCAAAAATTTTGGAAAAAATGTCATGAGCGAAATTGCCTAAGTAACAAACTTGAATGTTACAAGAGAGAAATTTTACCTGCTTAAATTTCATCTCGAGTGGTATTCCAAATGACTATTTCACGAGAAAATATATTCCCCATTCTACTTTTTGACACGTATTGCGCTATTTGACAAATAAGTATGCATCATAGATTAACTAAAGATTGTTTGTTTTCTTTATGGTTATGGAGGGTAGAGGTAAGGAGGACCATCTCTGTGTATGAAAAAGTGTCCGTCAAAAATCGTCAAATTGGTGGCGCCACAATAGCAAGTGGGTACATTTCAAATGACGCGCTGTTGTCATATTGAAGTCGTTTTTACCTTTATTTACCTCATTATCAAATTCTTACCAACAGATTCATCGTACTCTGTAGATTTAGGTTCAATGTTATGCGCATCTTTTATGGCGATTTGAATATCACGATGAGTCGATTACAGTTTTACACATTTTAAACAGAAGAGCGGCATTTTTGGACTAGTAGGTATCTTGAAAAAATTTTGGAAGACGAACTGAGTTCTATGGAAAGAAAATACAGTGACTCCAAAATAAACTAATTCAATAAACTAATAAATGAGATAATAAAAGTACCCATTCAAAAATAAACTACATAACCTAGCTTTCAAAATTCAAAATCCCAATTACAAAAGTTGGCAACAGCGCGGCATGGAATCCCTTCCTATTTCATGCTCTCTTGCTATTCTGGCGCCACTCTGGAGGGTTTTGGAACTGCAATTTGCAGTTTACAACTGGACTGGACACTTTTGCGACTGTTTTCCAATATGAGATGGTCCTCCTTACCTCTACCCTCCATATTTATGGTATTCATTTCCCAAGCTATATATGAATGTGAGAAATGTCAAAATATTATCGATGAAATTAATAACTTGCTAAGTTTTGCCGGCTTGCATGTTTTATCGCTGTGAAACGAGAGTTGGTATGGAAACTTCGTCACTAAAAATGGAATGAGTGAAATAGTCAATTATATAACCAGGAAAACAGAGATTTTACTCTCAAAAGTCCACCGTAATTTTGGAGAGCTGTTATACGTCAGGAAGATTAAAAACATATAATAAATCATTACATCCAAATCATTCAAGCAGAGTATTCATGTTAATTCTCCTTTTATTTCATGTTATTTCTTTCAGTTTTGTTGGTAAGTACTTAGTTTTGTCCATATTCAGTTGGTAATAATGAATGTAGCCATGTCATCGATGCTTTCTTGAAAGTTTTCTTACTTTTTAAATGAATAGGTGTTCTATCATACAGTCTTTTCATGATGTATATATAGTTCCTCTAACCAATTAATTTATTCGTCCTCTCCTTTATTGGAACTAGATTCCTCACGGCAGGCTTGGAGGAGATAGGGATTTCGCTGCGGGACCAAACTAAAAAATATGATAGACTAAAAATGTGTCGGAAATAGACTGACATAAAAAGACTGACGAAAGTCACTCTTTTAGTTAACACAAGCGAATATTGTATACCTTTCTCTTTCTCCCTGTTTCTTTCCGTTCTCTCATTCCTTCTCTTTCTGATCCCACTCCACCATGTCTCATATTGGAAAACAGTCGCAAAAGTGTCCAGTTGTAAACTGCCAATTGCAGTTCCAAAACCCTCCAGAGTGGCGCCAGAATAGCAAGAGAGCATGAAATAGGAAGGGATTCCATGCCGCGCTGTTGCCAACTTTTGTAATTGGGATTTTGAAGTTTGAGAAAGCTAGGTTATGTAGTTTATTTTTGAAAGGGTGCTTTTATTATCTTATTTATTAGTTTATTGAATTAGTTTATTTTCGAGTCACTGTATTTTCTTTCCATAGAACTCAGTTCGTCTTCCAAAATTTTTTCAAGATACCTACTAGTCCAAAAATGCCGCTCTTCTGTTTAAAATGTGTAAAACTGTAATCGACTCATCGTGATATTCAATTCGCCATAAAAGATGCGCATAACATTGAACCTAAATCTACAGAGTACGATGAATCTGTTGGTTTTTAAGTGTCGGGAATAGGCCTGGGTAACAGTGAAATATTGGGTGTTGAAACAATGACACTAACACAACCTAGTGTTTCAACACATTGCGTTAGCAAAATTGTGTCACGATGAAGTCGTGAATCATGCGTTGCCTACATGTATTAAAAACAAATATGGCACTCTTAAAACTGAAACTGAAGCGCAATTTAAACACTTCTTATAATTTATTAGTCTTTTACAAGAATTTGTTAATGAGGTAAATAAAAGTAAAAACGACTTCAATATGACAACAGCGCGTCATTTGAAATGTACCCACTTGCTATTGTGGCGCCACCAATTTGAAGATTTTTGACGGACACTTTTTCATACACAGAGATGGTCTTCCTTACCTCTACCCTCCATAATAGTATAGTATGTACTCATGAATTCATGTACAAGCAACTCGAAAACGTCAGATGTGAAACATCGAAATAATTTTGTATAAGAACAGATGACGATAGGAATCAGATATGGTAAATGAAAAGATAAAGCTTTACAAATTTGTTACATAAAATAATGACTAACGTATTGTAGGTTTATATTCAATTATATAGCGTGGCGATACGTTATCTTGCGTCTAAATTTTACATGCGTTGACGATCGAGTGGTCGAAGTACTGGACTCTTGTGTGCCGTATTTCTGGGTGGACACGCACATGTTTCGTTTTCGCAAATTGTGGTCCTTCTATATTATGCGAAGGAACTTCGTTCCTACCTGGTGTCCCATGACACCGTTTTCTTGTTTTTATTATTGAATTTCATGTTCAATGATGAAAACTCACAGTGTAAATTTCAACTTGAGGTAGGTAGGTTATCTACAGTTGAACAGAGATAATATTATACTCAACCGAAACACAAAAACCACTAGAAAATACGAAGTCCAAAATAAACACAAATTACGAAGCTAAGCGTTCGAAAAATGAAATTAACGTAAATACCATTCCCAATCAATGTAAAGAAAACGCTAATGGCCCAGACAGTAGTACCGAATACCGATATTAGCCGTTCTGACAAGAATGCTTCTTACTGTCGAGCGGTTACGAGTTCAGTCGGAAACGCACCATGAAGTTAATCACTGAAAAAGACATAATTTATGGCATTATTAATCAAATTGAGTAAAACACTTGATTCCACTAAAATTCTAGTGGAAACCAAGGCAAGTCTTTCACTTCTTTTGATTAAAAATGTTCCACCAAGCGTTAAGCGAGCAGTCAACTGAAATTTATGGAATATTTAAAATTATTCCCTTCAAAGCAAGACATTTAAACGTCTCACGGTGATTTACGGTACAACTTATTCTAAAGCGGAACTGTCCCGCCCAAAGTGGGGTGTAGTTGTCGACTATTTCTAAAAACACCCCTTTGTTAACCGAATCACTCTTCTCATTATGTCCACGAACAGGAAGGTTCTATGTCCCACATAATTTTAAAATGTCTATAATTTTTGAAACAACCAACCGATTTTTTTTAACCGTTTCTTTATGAACATTAACAACATTCAATAAAATTTTCTTGGAGTTCTTACAAAGATCGAAAATAGTTTAAAGTAATCTTCTTCAAACAATACTCTATGAACTGTATGTATGTAAAATTAGATTATTTATTCTTTCATTATTCATAGAATCTCAGGATTTAGACATAAATGCCAACTTATTTCTTATTAGTTCCTACCTATTCACAATCATAGAGTATGAAAGTGATAATAAATAGCATTTTCTCTACCCTGTAGTGGTAGTCTGTTCTGTAGTGAAGAAAATCTCCGCGATGTAAAAGCAAATGAACATGAATTTTGGAATTTTCAAATAGTTGGCGCCGTTGTTTGGGTTCCGTCAAATTGTTATTAGTTTGGTTTTGGTAAACTGAATACTTATATGCTGGTGTTTTTTTTAGTCACACAAGTTTAATTCATAAACGTAATATTGAGGCAAGACTATCTACATGGTATTTGAATACAAAAATTATAAAGGAGATAACCTGTAAATTATATATCTGTCAACAGGGAACTAAACAAATGAATTTTTTGAATATTTGATATTTAACATGCGTTGATTGTTTTAAAACAGTGTATTTGAATATTAATATGTGGCCCTTATTACTTGATATGACAAAGGACGAATCTATTCAGAGTTTGAGAAATCTTGGTAAAGTCATTTCAGTTCTGAGTGACAAATAGTGAATTAATATTCTAATTTTCAGAATTGGAAGCCTATTCCCATTTAGTGTCTGCTTTAAGAGCTCAAGGTCCACTTAACACTGACAAACGTAAGTTATTGAAGGAAACTGGGAATGCGTTGAACATATCACAAGAAAGACATAAAGCAGAAGTTAGAAGGGCATTGAGTGATGAGAAACTAAGTACAATTGCTTACCAGTAAGTATATTAATGATTTTTCATCAATATTGTTTTCTTATTATATGTTTTATAGTGCAAGTGGTCAAAATGAATACTCCGATGATTGGGCTCAAGAAGGACGTAGAATTATTCCTTTGATGCCTCGAATGGCGCCTCAAACTGCCTTTTCAGCTCTAGCAGATGAAGTTGCAGAAAATACTGATCATAATAATAAACAACTGCCTTTACCAGCTAACACAGAACGAAAGCGTCCATCCATAATTCAATCAAATCAGAATATACCCACAGAAAATAATAAGTCAAGTTCATTTAGAGTTCCTGATACACCCAAACATGAAGAAAATAAAAAAAGGAAAATTTCTGAGACAAGTAGCTTAGCTCAGCATCTGTTAGGACCATCAAAAACTAGTAAAATTCAGCAGATATACAGGTAAGTTATAGACATGAGTGATTATATATATATATATATATATATATATATATATATATATATATATATATATATATATATATATATATATATATATATATATAATAAGGTAAAAAAAAACTAAAATATTGAAAATTACATAACCAAGCAAACAGAGATAAAAAAAAACCAGTACTTTTATGAGAGCTGTTCTACATCAGAATTTTTTTTATAATATAGATATATACAGGGTGTCCCACCGGGAAAGAACGCCAATCGTATATGGAAAACTACACAGAAAAATTTTGAAAATTTGACAGTATATTTTCAAGATGGTGGCACTTTTGGTTATACATAGGGTTGCCATCACCCAAATTGACGACACCGGACAAAAATTTTAAAAACCCCGGACATTTGGGTGAAATTTAGTTTTTTCCCTGGACACCCTGTAAAAATATTTTTTTCGAATAAAATAAAACATCGTTTTCATTTTGATTTTTTTATTTATTCAAACTTTAAACCGCTTGTTTGCGGTATGAACAAAACAACAAAAAACAAATAAAATACTAATATAACACAGTTTTCTCTTTTTGAGGTACTCTAAATTATTCATTAACTATAAATTAAAAGTAATCAACAAGTTTTAATTTTGCTGAGATCAAGTTCTTTTTAATAATTTTACTTAACGTATTTTTCCGACAATTTTCGCCAAAATGTCTTCCTTTTCCATCAGAAATTTGTAAAATTCGGAGCAACTCAAGTCTTTAAAATTATATTTTATTTTGATCAGAGAAGAAACCGTCTCTGTATTCAGCAAGTTTCTCTCCTTCGTCCACTGCTGCGACACTAGCGAAAAAACTCTCTCCACATTCGCATTGTGAGCTGGTATACAAAAATAATATTGTGCAATTTTGAGCAGTTCAGAATATAAATGAGCATTAGGCGTTTTAAAAAATTTCAGCCACAACTGGTTTGCATTTACTAGCTTATCTCCGTCACTGAGACTCAAGCTAAAAGCTTTTAAATTTGCCCATTCGTCAATTAACTTTGTGTCATCAATTTCTACATTAATATCATTGAGGAAAACAACTGTTTTTTCGACATCAGACCATGAAGTACAATCAGTGATGTTTGATAAAATCATCCAGTCAAATTTTTCAAAGTCTTTCATTGGTTTTTCCCACTTTTCTATGTAGGATTTAATTTCTCTGTAAAAGTTCATACAGTTTTCTTTGAACTCTATTTTTGTATTTTCATGTTGTTTGCTCAAAATAGTTTGAATCTTAATGGGCACAAAGTTTTCTTTTATTCTGTCTTCTAAAGTTTTATTCAAAGACGTCAATATGTTTCTGGTTTCAATAATTGAGTTATCACTTTTTTCTAACTTTTCGATCTTTCCGTGGAAAACGTACATAACTGAGTGAATCAGAAACAAGTGTGCCTGTGATAGTGGATTTTCGAAAAACTTTTTAATTAAGACGGGTGGCTTATCTAGGCTTTCAAAATAACTTTTCAATGCATCAAACATTTTCAAAAATCGCTCTATGGCGGGAAAAAGGCTTAGCCATTGGGTTTTTGAGTGAAATAAAAGTTGCTTGTATTCTGATTCAGCTGCTGTACAGAATTCCTTTAGTTCTTCTGTGCGAACTGTATAAATTGAGAAAAAGTTGTATATTTTCAATATCATCGTCTCTATGTCAACAGGAAGTAAGTCACATCCATGGTGCACAGCGTTGTGAAGTATATGTGCAGAACATCCTATTCCAACAATGTTTGGATTAATTTTACTTTTCAGCTTGTAGAAGACATTATTTGTTCCTAATCTACTGCACCCGCCGAAGTTTGTGTTGCAGTTGTCGCCAGAAAACGCTATACACTTTGATAGAAGATCATGCTCCCGAAGTTGTTTCATAATAATCTCAACAATGGTATCAGATGTCTCATTTGCAGTAGATTCAATTTCAAGCAGCTTCGATGTAATGCCGTTTTTTTGTTTATCAAAATACTGAATGATTATGGGGAATAATTTTGTGCTGCCGTGATTACTAGCATCGGTAGATACGCTTATGAATGCAACATTTTTTATATCACTTTTGAGTTCAGCAATTGATAGAGGGCTCAACACATTATTTACAATAGCTGTAGCTTTTGTGCGATTACATGTCATGTTTTTGGCCGTATTTGACTCCGAAAACATTACTCGGTTAAGTGAATTACTACAATCTAAAGAATTGAATGACATGTGGTGATTAACTGTGTGGTAAGCCATCGCACCTTCGGCTGCTCTAATAACATTTTCTGGTAAGCTAGGTGTTTTTTCAAAGAATGCCGTAATGCTTGAATTACTTGCTTGGCCTTTCAAATTAGCTTTATGTTTTTCTGTGTTTAGGTGCTCTTTAATATCAGAAATACCTTTATTTGCAATAGAAATGTGCGTAGAACAAATTGTGCACATTACTTCCCAGGCATATTTTCCTTTTTTTAACATAGGATATTTGCTTTCCAATTCGCTGTTGAACGTGCATTTACGCTTGGGCATTTTGATCTGAAGAGAAATATACTGTAATATACACACATTATATTCATATAAAGTAGTTTTTATTTAGTCAACATACTCTAAAAAGCTACAAGTAATTTGTAGTAGTAGTAGTTTTTTCTCAAATAAAAGACGTTTATTATTATTATTTGATGTAAACTTACGGAAATTGTTGTGCCGCAGTATCAAACTATCGTCAACCAAGACGTTAACACCCGCGCACTTGCCTGCCTCCTGAGTCCGTACTGTGTGAGCGTGCTGCGTCCGCATCCTGCGTGTGATTGAATGGAGTGATCGGGCGGTATCGGTCAACCACCGGGTAGGTGCGTTGTCGGCTGTTTGCAGTGCCGTATTTAGCTTGTAGGCGGCTTACGATTTTAAATTAATTTTTAACTAAGATTTGTTTTTATTCATTGCTTATCTTTCAATTCATCGGAATTCCCCTGACGCAAAATTTGTCCGGGTTTTACCCGGACACATTTTGAAAACCCCCCCCGGGCGCCCACTAAACTAGGACAAATCCGGGGAACCCCGGACGGATGGCAACCCTAGTTATACAGGAAGTATATACCAACTTGCTTATTTTAAATAGGATACCCTATATATTAATACGTTTTTGGGATTTACGCAAGATTCTAGGCAGATTTTATGTATTATGTTCTATACCTAAGTCTAAGCATTTTTGACATATTTAGGTTTTTATGTCAAAAATGACAATTGCAAGCCCTAATATATTTATCAATTGTTCCTATAAGGAAGCTTTTTTTACTTACTTTGGGTTAGATTCCTTGTTGAAAAGGACCTACTTTAATAGATTTTGTATAATATTTGGATAACTAATCATACAGAGTGTTCAAAAAATAATATCTAAAATGAGATTGAGAAAACTGACAAAAATCAATATTTTCAAATGGAAACCCCCCATTTTTTGTTATTTTGTAGTATTTAACATTTAAAAAGAAGGTAACTATCTTATCTATACTTAAAATTTGAAGTTTTCGAAATATTGCCAATTTAATATTTTTATATGGCGATTTTGCATTTAATCGTTAAACAATTAGATCTAGGATTACAGCATAAAGGGCGCTATTTTGGAGAATAGGGTTGAAAGTCTGTAAGTAGGTAGCTTCGTATAATATCTTGTATAGAATTGGTTTTGGTACGAATTGGTTGACCCCTGAGGAGGAAATAAATCTTGTTTACACGATAGAGGGTGCATTTTTGTTTTTTTGAATTTGGAAAAAAAATCATATTTGAATGAATGGATTCAACTGGATACTTTATGAAAACCTGGGTTTCTAATGCAGATTGCTGCGATAGAGTTCTGTTTTTTGAAATTATAAAAAATTGTATTATTTTGTACTAATTTGAATTTCCAACACTCCAAAAGCGCCAAATGAACATTTTGAATATGGTTGCCTTGGGACAAAAGAGGTACCTCAAGGTTTCCACCCACGTCAGTTACAATTATTGTTTTAAATGTAAATCAGAAAGGGTGCCTCATTAAGGTCTATTCAGTCAAAGATTGAAATTGATATTCTTCTTGGTAACCCTGTAGAATAATTTGACAAAAACATCCTAAAAAATATAAAAACCCCTATTTCAAAAATGAGATACGTCACTTACATTTCCTTCAAATAAGCTTGAATTTCACATTTTTCACAATTTTTCATCAAATTGATGTACAGAAGTATTTTTCGTGAAATTATATATATATATATATATATATATATATATATATATATATATATATATATATATATTATATATATATATATATATATATATATATATATATATATATATATATATATATATATATATATATGTATACATATATATATATATATATATATATATAATTATATATATATATATATATATATATATATATATATATATATATATATATATATATATATATATGTGTGAATAGAATAGAATAGAAATATATAATAATAAAACACAATATTGAGAAAAATGTCAAAAACTTACAAATAAATCACAATGATCAAAACATGCAGATTAATCGCTCATCCTAATATATATATATATATATATATATATATATATATATATATATATATATATATATATATATATATATATATATATATATATATATGTATATATATATATATATATATATATATATATATATATGTATATACTCAGTTTGGGTTCATAAAAATAAGCAAATAGTGCAAAAAGAACATGGTTTTTTTTGAAAGTTTGTTGGTTACTCTACAATAATAAAAAACCAATTCAAAAAATGTTTTCAATCAATATTGATATATTCATTCATAGTATTTGGTTATGATATTATTAGTATAGTTTTGGTGTATTTTGTATTGCAGGCAGAAAACAAAATCAAAAACTAAAGAGCAGTTTGTTAAGCTCAAGACTGACATGGATCAGCAAGAAGTAATCCATAACAAAGTTCAAAATCCGATGTTATTACATAAACCTCCCCAATCTGTAAAAATTCCAATTAGCACACCTGTTTCCATAGTCTCGACAAGTAGTTCAAGAGTGAATATTCTCCATAACATAAATATACAACAGCCAAGACCAGCAACTCCTGAAGAGCAAGTGGAACAAGTGCAAGATATAAATAATTATGTCATACAGAAGTTGAATGAACAGAATCATATAACAGCCCAACCATCCAGTCTTAATGAAAACTTAGCAAACCGTCTGAAACTTTTAACCAAATCAAATAACAATGTTATGTTCAAATCACTAACAACTTCAACTGGTACAAATTTAAATGTAGATCTGCAAAAAACACTGAGAATATGCCCTTCAAGAAAACCTATAACAAAAACTGTTCCTACAACTGGACAAAAATTAATTGTTGTTTCTAATGCTCAGACAATACCTTCAAGCAGTATACTCCAACGAACACTAACTATTCCATTTGTTAAGAATATATCTGTTAAAAATTTCGATAAATTCAAAATTGTAACCACAACTGCGGCACCAATTTCCCTATCAACATCTGTAGTTAGTAATAGCAGTTTTAATTCAGTTAAGCATAAAGTTGTTACTGTAAGAACAAATAATCCTGCTGGTATAGGGAAAAAGTTTTTTCCACTGACCCAACTTCAAATGTTGAACAAGGGTAGCATCAAGGTACTGCCATTAGGAGGAAAAATTTTGGGAAAATCATGTACCACCACAACACCAACTTCAATGTACTTTATGAATACCATGGGGAATATGCAAACATTAACAAAAACTATTAATAATTTACCTATTGTGACAGCTACAAAGGTAGCAGAAAATATTGATGATTCTCAAGTTTCTGTTTCTCCAACTTCGGAATTAGATTCAAATTCAGCAACTAATTTGAACGAAAGTTCAGTAAATTCTGCAGTTGTGCTAAGTAAACCTAATGTCGTTCCTGTAGCAGAAGATTATGATGCTAAGATTGATGAATTCCATATTCAGACAGTACCTATAAGTTCTCAAGATAATGTGATTGAAGAACAATGTGAACATGAAATTAAGGCCGAAGAAGTTGAGAATATTGAGGTGGATCAAAATGGAATGATGTGCCTCCCTGAAATTGGTAAATTATTTTATTACATTTTATTTCGTATAAAAAAAAACGAGTAATGTTTTTTCTCAGGCTTCATCATCCTTTGTAACAAATTTTACATTAGTCATATTTTCTTTTGATGTGTAACAGCTCTCGGAATGTGGCATTTTGTCAATGCGACGGAAACGTTTGGCAGCTAGTATATAATACTAAATAAATAATTGGTTTGCCAAATTCGACTTCCTAAAATGCAGGCGGCCGAAGGCCGCATTTTGGCAAACTTATGAAGCCGAGATAAGGAGATTGGCCTCGAATCACGGGGCCCGAAGGGCCCCGTCGATCGCCCACGTCCTTTCCGTAGTGCTTAGGCTACGTCTCGCCTCGATCCGAGACGCCGATTTTCGATATCGAACGTTTAAAGTTTGACGTTTCTCCGAAATTCGCGAAAACGGCTGCATTCCCGACGCTTAAGAACTATTTTCGCTTCACATGGACTCGAATTCACGTGACCGCCTTTCGAGCCGACAGTTGGACGGGTCGAATTCTATCGAGAAGATTCGGCACGGCGAGGCCCAACGAGATCGTAGTATCTAGCCGATTCCTCACGAACTACAGATTGACAGTGAGCAGATGGCGCGCCCGTTCGACAGAAGCAGGGACGGGCTCAGCACTTGACGCGTCGCGTACCGTTCGACAGAGGCTTTGCACTCATCGTGGTTCGGGAAACTATATTTTCATCGATCTATAGTTTTCACGGATCTATTTAATAGGCGGGGGAGCCTCTCACTAGTAAGGACTCTATACAATTTATTTTGTAGAATATTTTGTTTTCTATTTTCAATTTTACTACTATCCAAATATTCAAAATTTATATTAGGAATGTTTATGTTCATTATAACCATTATTCATAGTGTATCAATTGAAGAATTTCTAATCAATAACAATTAATCAACATCCACTTTTCAATAATTCTAACAATTTAATGAGCAATTTCAGTCAAGTCAAAATGACAAAATGTAATGTTTAATGCCATATCAAGTTGAAATTTCCTGTACTTTTCTGATCACAGATGACAAGCGGCATCTAACGTGGTGAACGTTTGAAAGCACCGCATGCCGCAAGCTTTTTCTCTTGGAGAATGCTTTTACGGTTGGAAATTTTTATTCATATTTTAAATGGAAACGTTTATAAATTTTCTCGAACATTTTTCTCCTTACCGAGGTTTTTTGTCACACATCATTGGCTTCTACTGTAAGACTAACTCAATAATATTTGTTTAAATGAATTTTGTAAAGTGTATACATTCACCGAGTAAAGTGTTTTGCTTACGATCACTGTAGCCGATGCACATGCAGAAATTGTTAGACCAAGTGAAATGAATACTTTAATTCAATACACTTATTGTAGTGTAAAAATACATTTTATCAATTTTTGCAGTTAATTATATATCTATATTGATATTCATTTATTTTAAGAAAACATGTCAGAACTACATGCGCACTGTCTCATTTGAATATACTAAGCAAGATCTCTTGATTCACGTTCTATATTTGATTTTAAACTCTATGTTATGTTTCAAATTTTCGTTAGGAATACATATAGTGCAGTCATTGAAGCGTAAAATAGGTTTTTACCTCTGAAATTTTTTACTATGAACCGATGTACATGAAATTTTGGAATTAGGCTTATATTACCCTTAACTTTAAAAGTGATATTGACCCGAACTCCGTTTTCACCCTGGGGGTGGTTGCACCCCTTTTCGGTGGTGGAAATTTTTTTCAAAATATATATATATAGATAGAAGACCTAATTTTAAGCAAAAAATGTTTTATAAAGTTTTTTCAGAAGCCCAATACTTTTCAAGTTATTGGCAATTGAAAGTTCGGAATTTTCAGTTTACTAATGTTTAGTTTACTAAGTAGAGAAAAATACGATTAGTTTTTGGACCATAACTCCCTCAATTTTGAAGCTATCACTACTCATAAAAAAACATTTTAAAGGCAATTAAAAGAGCTACAACTCATTTCATTACGATATGTAGTGATAAACCTTTTATTTTGAAACGGTGAAGGGTCAAAGGGCTCGAGAGAGTCTGCGATTACGCTACCGCGCACTGTTTAAACAATCATATCTCCGACAATTTTCGTGTGACAAGAAAACAAAAACCATAATTTTTGCCGAAAAAAAACTTGATTTTTTATTATAACACTTTTTTACGTATCTTTCATTACATTAATTTTTGGAAATGGCACTTATGAAACCCATAAAGTAAAATTAGGTCTTCTATCGATATCCGAGGTTATTTTGAAAAAAAAAATCCACCACCGAAAAGGGGTGGCAACCAACCCACTTTTGAAGTTAAGGGTAAGATTGGCCTAATTCCAAAATTTATTACACTTTTTTACGTATCTTTCATACATTCATTTTTGGAAATGGCACTTATGAAACCCATTGATTTAAAAAAAAAACATTAGATGTTCTTCTTTTTTTCATTACAGCTCACTCATTTTACGTGCAAAAGACTTTTACCAGTGTTCATTTTGAAGCTTATTTCAAAAACTATAAAATCCTTTTTCATTAGCATGCATAAAATATATTCGCTCGCCGCTGGATGGCATTGAATACATCGATTAAATTTCAGACAAAATAAAAAACGGCTTTGATCTTCAATATCTCGCTTAATATTGCACTTAGAACACTCTATAAAAAACCTATTTGTTCATTTTTTACCTGCTACAATTTTATAATATTATCGTTAAAATGCATATTTTTGGAGATATTGCAAAAAACCGTTGAAAATCGTAGAAAAATTCCGAATTTTCAATTGCCAATAACTTGAAAAGTATTGGGTTTCTGAAAAAACTTTATAGAACATTTTTTGCTTAAAATTAGGTTTTCTATCGATATCCGATAACACTTTCAAACAAAACTGCTCGAGCTTTTGTAGTAATATATCTAAAGCTCGAGCAGTTTTGTTTAATAGTGTAGTATAAAAATTAGAAAGAGAAGAAGTGCGAGGAGGTTTTGGTTCAGTTCTTAGTTCCATTTCATCCATTTGAGCTCTTTTGATCACGTTTTTTGGTTCCATTTGCTGATTAAACTTCCCATTTACATTCGAGGAGCTTAACTTCTACTCACAGAAGATTTTCAATAAATATTCAATATTTCGAATATTTGTTAATGTAGACTGTAGAGTATCAAAATATGAGCTTCTTGAAAAATAGGACTATATCTTAGATTTGATTTTCTATTTATTTACTCCTTAATATTTTGAAGTTAATAAAATTTGTCGAGCCAGTAAAAGTTTCGTGATGGTGTTCAATCCATTCCTGGACTTCTACATCATGGATCTTGAAGGAAGATTTACTAATCATGAGAATATATTACTTATATTCGAAGGATTTTCGGTACTTTTCAAGCATGATTTATACGAAATGTGTGAAAGTGTGGAAAAAATATTTAATTCTTAGAGGCGATGTTAGGCCTACAAATCCATTAAAAGAGCTGGATGATTGGCAAGAAATGTTTTTTCCTAATATCAATATTAGCTACGTTGCCGGTATCGACGTTTGAAGGGATTAAAAACGATTCAAAGGAGCACAATAAAAAAAGTGAGTTTGTGATGACCCTTCTGACTATATAAAATGCATTGCAAATTATAAACTCATGTTTGTCTTATTTTTATATTTATTATGGTTTGGCTGCTCTGGAAATTCATCATGACATTGGAATCACAGTTGATGAATAGGCCACTCAGCTAAGACATTGAAAATCGAAAATTTAATAATAATTCCAAAAGTTTTTAAACTTTGGTCAAGTGAATGCTGCATAGAGAAAGCAACAAATCTCATTTTGCAACCTTTTTCGAAGTCCGGAACATTGTTAAAATTGCAATAACATTGAATTTGGCTTTATGCTTGTGAAAAATATTCCAAAAGTTCTGCAAACTTGGAGTAGTATTGAATATATTATTTCATATCACGTATTTAATTTGAAATCAATTTAAGGGTACGGAACATTTTTTCATTCAAAATTAACGTTTTTCTTTGATAAACTGATCAAAAAAAATTCCCAAAGGTTCTACGACAAACAATAGGGGTCCTAGTATAGAGCCTTCTCTGATCTCTCATTATCTATGGTCACGTATTCTTTACGTCCCTCCAAATAGCTTCTCAACAACTCTCCAGATTTGCTTGAGACATTTAGATGTTTAAGTTTAGCAATCAACAGTCTATGTCCAACCAGGTTGAATGCTTTGCTGAAATCAAGCAACTCTAATGCGGTATTCTTACCCTTATCACAAGCATCTATAATATCATTAACAATTTTTAACATGGCTGTAGTGGTACTGTGGGCTTGTCAGACTGAGTATTTGGGTAAATACTTCGTTCTTTAATATAATCTTTCATTTGACTTACTAATATACTTTCGAATACCTTCGAAATAACCGGTAATAAACTTATTGGTATGAAATCAGTCATAGAAATAGGTTCTTTTATTTTTGGCAGAGGAACCACTACAGCTGTTTTCCAGTGTCGAGGAAAATAACCATAATGTTAACACCAGTTGTATATATGCATCAAGTGTTTAGTAATTTGTGGACAACACATCTTTATCATTTGCAAGTTTATGCCATCCGATCCTACAGCATTGGACTTAATGAAACCAAACGTGTTATTTATCATCGGTTCCGTTATCCTGGTAAGGTAAAAACTATTGGGATTACCACTGATTTTGTTCGCTGAATAATAATTTATTACGTCTTCATTACAATTGGTATTCATCCTTTGTATCGCTTCAATGAAATGTTTATTGATGAGATCTGGATCGTCAAAATTTTCAGGAAGCATATTGTTGGACCTATTGTACATGTTTCATTGTTTCAATGTGTTCCATAACTTTTTACTATCACCAGTCCGCCTAACATGATTCAAATAACCATTTTCTCCTGTCTTATTGCACTTGTGACAAAATTACGTAATACTCTATACTCCTCTCAGTCATTATTATCCCTAGACATTTATCTCTTTTTTTAATCATGGCCACTATGCAGTTAGTATACATTTCCGCTTTTGGTCTAGTTATTTTACGTGTGACAATTAGAGCGTGAATATCATAAAGATTGAGTAGTTTTTCGTTCCAAATTTTAACTATTTCATCAATATTATCCGTAGAATACAGGTCATGCCATTCTAGTTCATTAAAGTCATCTCGAAAAGTGTGAATATTAAAATCCCTGTAATTTCTGATTATTTTAATTTTAGTTCTAGTTTTCTCGCACACAAAGGCCATCTCACAATGTATCAGTTGGTGATCAGTTATATCATGCATATCAATATGTTTAATGGCATACTTAACTATATCAACATTAGTTACTACAATAACATGAAGCATATTATTTTTTCTGGTAGGTTCTATTACCAGTTGTTTCATGTTAAAGGTTTCAAATGTGTTCACTAGTAGTTCAGTAACATTATTTTGATGCAACAAATTTACGTTAAGATCACCCAAGAGAACAAGTTCGTCACAAGTTGGTATGACCTCTGCTATAAGTGAGTCAATAGACAATAGCATTCATACATAAATGAAGGTTATTGTAGTTTGGAGGTCTATATAAGCACAGAACTCTGATATTGATGTTAGCTATATTCAATGATAAGCAATTGCTTTCCAGTGATACTCCCATCTGCAACATAGCAGGAGCAATAGTTGCTTTAAGGTCTTTGAGGACGTACATACCCACCCCACCACCTCTACTACCCCCGTCCATTCTAAAGTTTGCAAATTTATTTCAGATTGTTTTATTTCTGAGGGTGAAATTGTGGACACCCCTGAGAGAGAATTAAATTGTAATTCTTTAAATGGAGTTTCTTCTGAAGAAATGGATGTGGAAATCGAAGAATTAACAAGTGGAAATAGTCAAAGTGTGTATGTTAACAATGAAGAAATTGATTTATCAGGAAAACATATAATAATGGATGGTGGTCACACAGAGAACTGACATTTATTTATTTTAATTTAAATTTGTATTATTTTTGTAAAGTAGAAAATGCTTCAAAACTGAGCTGGTTTATAATGTTATACTTTGAATTTGCACTCGTTGAATTATTCTTTGAATTTAATAAAATATCCTTTATTAAACTTCAAAATGTGCTTGCTAAGAATTTTAGAGAGATGTTAACCAAAAAAGGAAGACATTTTATATATTATCCTTCAAATTGTGACACTGAACTTCATCCAGCAGCAGTAGTAATATACTTTTGTTGAGTATACAAAAATTGTAAATGTATGAGTAGGTATATGATAATTGAAGAGTTAGTAAACTAAAATAATCCAGAAAAAAATTAAGCGGATAGATATACGGAACTTAAACTGTGATATTATTTTTATTTTTATTGACTGACATAAATAAGCGCACACTCAATAATCAATTATCCAAGTATTTAATATGTACCTATACAATTCAAACAATGAGTAAAAGTATTTTCTAAATTCCATACAATTCTCAAATGTTCTGAGGAATTGTATTAAATAACCAATCTCAACTGAACATTGAGTCAATATTGACTGCAAGAAGTCATTTTCAAATTGATTGGTGGTTGTTATTCATGTATAGAGAATAATTTACATTTTTGTAATAGGATTTTAATGAAAATTTGAATATGAGAAAATAGTATCATCTGGATGTGAAACCTCCTGTCAATAACCAATATTGTATTTTCTGTCTAGTTATTTAAATTTGATACAAAATATCAGTTAAATGTTTAACAAAGACTTAAAAAAAATTGAGTTAGGATGACAAAGCTTTATGTTGTCAGATACATTTGCTTTCCTAATTTTTGGCTAACATCTTCGTCGAAAGGAAACTTCACTGTATTTCCATATAAAATTCATATATGTTATTTGAGGTTAAATGTGTCGCTTATAAATTTATTTTGTAAAAAATATTAGCCCTACATTTTTTAAATTAAAGTTTCAAACATCCTTTGCTCAATATATTGACATTTTATATTAAATAGGAATCCAGTGAATTATTTATTTATTAATATGATATATGTAAATTTGAGAATTTTATGATAGAAAAACATAAAAAGATAATTTTTATAGTAAAATAAAGTGCTGGATGACAGTCCCACATTGTGTTTATTTTCTCATATAATATGAAAAGAAATGGTATTATCTAAATAATGTAGCATGATTTTTAAATATAATCTTTTTTATATCTCAAGTTGTCACAAAATAAAATCTTCTTCCTAAATTTTTTTGATCTTTATGCACATGGTATCTGTTATTTAGAAATAATAGTATACATCTGAAGTTGAAAACAAATGTTAAAATAATCGTATATCTTGGTTAATAGTGCTGTCGGTCCTGTTTTCAATCCTGATTATATTGTATACATAGCACTAAAGCTGTTTCCATATTAAATAGTCAACATCCACAGAAAAAATGGTATCATAGTGTAACACGTGAAGAGAAATGCGCTCTTCCCCATTTAGGCTAGGAATATTAGCAAAAATATTAGGGCACAGAAACAAATTTTGCTATAGTTTTGATTTTCTCACCCTCCATGTTTTTTTGGGTCGCTGAACACGAATTTGAAGTTTGCTGGCAAAAATTTTTCCCGGAACTTTGATTTTTGGGCACTTTTTGACCAAATTTTGGCACTTTTTTCAGTATTCGGCCTATATCTCAAAAAGGAATCATTTTGATGACAAACTTATTCTTTACAAAATTCAGGCAGACAAAATTGCCTACATTTTTTATACAAAATGTTTTTTTGTAAGGTTAACCGTTTTGCCGCTAGAGCGCGCTCAAAAATAGCCATATTTCCATATCTAGTGTCATTCACCGTTTACGCGAAAATCGACCTTGCTGTGATACTTAACTGTTGCAACAATTTATTATATTATACAATTTATCTTATATAACAGTAGATTTCTCTAAACGACGTTTTTTCTTTTGGAAGACTCACCCACTGATTCTCAATCACTGTGCCGCGGTATTTTTGTGTGCCGCGAAATTCTTAAAGTGTGCCGTCAAATTGTGGAAATGTATATTAAAGAAAAAAAATTGTTGTGGAGTCCTTTTATTGTTGAGAGTCAGGATCCTCCTCCGGAATGCTTTATTAAAAGGTCACCCCACTGATATTCAGTCATCGGGATCTGACATAGAGACTGAGCTTATGTGATAAAGTCAAAGCATGGCTCTTAAAAACCAATTTTGAACACGGGTTACTATGAAAGTTTTGGAGGTTTGGAGTAACAATATTAGCTTTAAGTGAAATTGTGAAGCCATATGAATGTGAAAACTTACTCTAAAGAAAATAGAGAGAAGGTGATAGATTGGAAAGACATCGTACAATGTGGGATAAATTGAAAGGAGTCGAGAACTGGCATAGTTAAATTTGATGCTTTTTGTCTATTCATTTCTCACTTCAGAGAAATACCCCATAAAATGAATAGTTTGCAAAATCAGAGTTTACAGAACGAGGGAAAATTTTAAAACTTCTATCAGAGTGGACGATAGGTGTCGAAAAATATACACATATGGGCGATGTTAAAGAGTATTCCGCTCCTGACTGTTTCATGGATGATACAGAATCCGAAATTTCCAAAACTTTGAATCAATTTTTCAATTACTTTCCCTATATCCATTATTCATGTAAGGTATTCTGGGTCCGTGAATATTTTTTGAAGCGCTATAGCGACAAAATGGCTGGTCCACTGATTGTCAATGTTTTTTTTGTCGCAGCGCATTTCAACGATTTTAAAATTTGGCGGCACTCGAAGAAAAAGGTAAGTTTAAAAGTTGTTTACTTACCTATAACACACTGTGTAAAATAGTTTATAATAATAATTTTGAATTTAAAACAAAATAATATGTACTACAAAAATAACAGTATGTTTATAGGGGATTAATTATAAGTAAATAATAAGAATATTTTCAATAAGGAATTTATAGATTTTTTTTTCTTTAATAGGCATTATACGGCACACAAAAATACCGTGGCACTGTGATTGGGAATCACTGGGTGGGTCTTCCAAAAAACAAATCCTATTTATGAGAAATCTATTATATAATATAAATTGTTTAATGTAATAAATTGTTGCAAGAGTTAAGTATCACAGCAAGGTCGATTTAGATTAGATATGGAAACATGGCGATTTTTGGGCGCGCTCTAGCGGCAAAACGGTTAGCCTTACAAAAAAACGTTTCGTGTTAGAAACGTAGGCAATATTGTATGCCTCAATTTTGTATAGAATGAGTTTGTCAAAAAAATTATTCCTTTCTGAGATATTGGCCGAAAACTGAAAAAAGTGCCGAAATTTGGTCAAAAAGTGCCCAAAAATCAAAGTTCCGGGCAAAATTTTTGGCAACAAAATTCAAATTCGTGTTCAGCGACCCAAAAAATATAAAGGGTGAGAAAATCAAAACTATAGCAAAACTTGTGTCTGAAAATCCTAATATAATTTAAAATTTGGAACTAGGGGTTGAATTCATATACGTCACTCGCACTCAATCTACACTGGATATATACTGCAATCCTCAGTCGCCCTCATTTTTTAATTTAGAAACGTAACACATTTAAATTGACTATTCAACTCATCTGAAGGTTTGAGTTCATTTTTAGGGGTAGCAGACCGACCCTAAATTTTTAAATACCCCCTAATATGCTAAATGATATTTTTCTCAACAACTGATCCTAAACACATATTGAAACACCTTATATACAATTCCATCATTTATGATGGCCCTACAGACCAAGTAGACCGACAGATGGTGAAGTATAGATGATACCAAACATAAATCAACTCCCACAAAAACTGATAACACTGTTTAAACGGATTTTAAACAGACTTGAAAATTGCCAACACATATTGACAACCTCCCAATTATTTTCCAAGTTAAAAGACAGAACACCCACCATGCTAAAAAACAACGTAGTATAAGAAAAACCCTTCTCACAATGTGATAGTACTTATGTTGGACAAACTAATCAATGGCTGAAATAACGCATTACACAACATAAGGGCGAGTGCCGCTTGGGTAAAAATTCGTGCGCTGTCGTCGAACATCAGACTAACACAGGACACATCTTTGATTTTGACAACCTAAAAATTATTGATCAACATAACATTTACAAAACAAGACTTTTTCTAGAAATGTGTCATATTATAAAAAACAAAAAATGTATTAACTATAAATCGGATACCGGCCAACTCAGTAATATATATATTGTGGGATTATAAGATGCATGTAGAATAACTCCGTCCAAAAATAAAATTTAACAATAGTTATTTATGTACCATTCGTTATATAGATCCGGAGGGAAACATTCGGCCCGAGGGATGAACGTTTTTGAATATTTTTGTCATCATATTTAGTGAATGTCATTGCTGCTTTTTTGTGTAGTCTTATAGAAATAATGGAAATGTAAATGAATTTACCCAAGAATATCGTAGAAAATGCAGCCAAAGCTGAGAATAATTAATTGCCAGAGAAATCTAGAGTCGTATACGACAAGGATTATGAAGTATTCAATCAATGAAAGTTGCTTCATTTCTCCCCGTACAACTAGCGGGCGTTATGATCCATAACGCCCGCTCATTACGCCCTAGGGCATAATGAGTGTGTTTATAGCAACCGTATCCAAGGTGAAATAAACATATAATATACAAGTGAAAAATAAATAATGTATAGATACTAGAGCGACCTGACACAATATTATCACTCAGTCGTGCGTTACCCACTGTGTGGTCAACACATACCTTGTGATGTCTCGGCACCACAACAGTAGGTTTTTTAATGTGTTCTTCGTATATGTTTAATATTTATGTATTTTTATTCCATTTCAGTGTAATCCTGATGAAGTCACAAATTTAGAGTGACGAAATATTGAGTAACGAGAACGTAAGATTTTATTTTCCCTACAGACTGCCTTCCGATAATTTTACAATATTTAATTCATTGTACGGTAGACAACACTACATACCCCTAATTATATATATATATATATATGTATATATATATATATATATATATATATATATATATATATATATACATATATATATATATATATATATATATATATATATAATATATATATATATATATATATATATATATATATATATATATATATATATATATATATATATATATATATATATATATATATATATATATATATATATATATATATATATATATATATATTATATATATATATATATATATATATATATATATATATATATATATTTATTTAAATTGTTGTTGCCTGTGAACTATTTTTAACTTTTTGTTTGTTTTTGTTTTCGCCACGACTGTCGTGGCGAAACGTCAACTTTTTAATAAAATCGAGTTTTTTAAGATTCACCAAGCCTGTTATTGCTAATAATTACCAAAAAGTTTTATATATATATATATAAAAGTTGGCAACTTTGCACAAAACGATTGGTGACTTTAAACAATTTTATATTGTAGATTTGGTGCTATGGGACGAACATATCGAAATATGATTGGTGCAAGACCGTACAGAAATTTTACGGGCGAAGATTTAGATGTTAGATATTTCACATAGAGGTAGGCTTGGGAAAAATATCGAATTCCATGGAAAACAATCTGGAACAAACTTAAGGGCAAGCATATTAAAAAGATCGGAGGCCAGCCAGTATTAACAGAAGTAGAAGAGCGCCATAAAGTTGATGTCGTTTTAGCATCGACAGAGTTTGGAAGTCCTCTCACTTCTTTTGATCTCAGGATGCTTGTGAAAAAATAATTGGACAAAGCCGGAAGAACCATCAGGAAGTTTCAAGATAATTTACCTGGAAAGGAATGGGCACTAAATTTTCTAGACAGAAACGAGAATAAGCTGACCAAGAGAGCCTGTCAATACATCAAATCGTGTAAGGCAACGAAATCTGATGAAGAAACAAATGAGTATTTCGCAAACTTAAAGAAAAGCATTGAAAACGTTCCAGCTTCCAACACATTTTAAACTTCGACGAAACCAACCTTACTGATCCGGGAGCTTCTAAATGTATTTTTCGACGAGGAATAAAATATCCTGAGCGGATCCTCAATACCTCAAAAACCTCGATTTCCGTCATGTTTGCAATAACTGGCTCTGGAGAAGTTTTACCGCCTTACACAGTTTACAAATCAGAAAGGCTGTACGATCAGTGGACAATAGGTGGGCCGAAAAACGCTAGATATAATAGAACGAAATCTGGTTGGTTTGATTCCTTTTCATTTGAAGATTGGTTTAGAAATATTATAATCCCTTGGGCAAAAAACTTCCAGGAGAAAAGGTTATTATTGGTGATAATTTATCGTCCCACCTAAATGTAGACATCATTGTGGAGTGCCAAAGAAATAATATCAAGTTCGTGTTTCTACCAAAAAACGCTACACACTTAACGCAACCACTAGATGTTGGGTACTATGCACCTTTAAAAAAAAATTGGAGAAGTATTCTACTTGATTATAAAATGAAAAATCCAAGAGAGCAAACCTTAAATAAAGTAACATTCCCTTCACTACTGCGGATTTTGGTGGAAAAGTTAGATCTTACCAATCAAAAGACAATAGCAGGAGCTTTTCGCGGGACGGGAATAATCCCTTTTAATCCTGAGGAAGTTCTTAAGCGAGTTCCTAAACAGAGAGCTCATGAGCATGTATCTAAAGATATAGACAGTTCCTTATTAGAATATTTACAGGAATCACGTTCCACAACTAGTAAGTATAAACCACGCCAGAGTAAAAAAATGTTAAAAGTAATACCAGGCAGGTCTGTAACATATGAAGAATTAGGTTTAGTCAAAGATGATATAGAAGATTCAGAAAGCTCTGCTGAACTTGCACAAGATGAAATTGAGGAAGAAAGGCAACCAATCGAACTAGAAAATAATAATAATGAAAATGTAAAGAATAGCGATGAAGAAGTTCAGTTCCCAAAGCCTGGATGCTATATTGTCATTAGACTAGCTTTAAAAACGAGTTTAAAGCACTTTGTGGCGAAAATAGAGGACGTTAATAGACCAGAAATTACTGTAACATTTCTTCGACATAAAAATGAGAATAAATTTGTCTTTCCGCAAGAAAATCCTCCTAAAATAAATATTGGAATATATTTGTTTGATATAGATACCAAGAGGTACAATTTTACTGTTAAATCCTGTGATTTTATATTTACGAATAAACCTAAGGTCATTTGTAACTTAAACTAAAGTAAGATATTATAGGTAGGTTATTTTTATTTTGTTTTTTCTGTCAGAATCTGATTTTGTCTGTTTTTTATGTTATTTTTATGAATGTAGAGTTTTATTTCCTTTTTGTTTTCGTAAAACTAAATTTTTGTAGAATATACCGTTTTATTTTGTTTTTTTTTCTGTAAGAGTACCTATTATTTGTTTTTTCCTAATAAAGATGTTATTTTTATAAAAATTAATGTTTTTTTTGTGTGAAATTAATGCTTGAAATTTTTAACAACACATATTTTGTGTAAAGAAGCTAATGTAGGTACTGTGTTTATTTTGGATTTACAGCTATTTCTAGTAGACGTGTAAAGAAACACCGTAGCTTGGTGACTTGTACCTAAGTGTAATTTAGTTTATCACAGTAACACGTTAGAACTATATGTAGCATATATACCAACCCTACGGCGTCAAAGAAATTATTAATAGGCCAAATAGACAAAAAAAAGTGTAAAAGTACTCTAAAGTAACCCCGCTTTACGGTAATGAAAGTGTGGTATAACCAAATCAAAAAATTAACAAATCGGATATAACCAGAAAAATTGATATATAGTTGTAGGATGAATAACGAAATATACATGAGGGCGGAAACCTTCATAATTTTAGGGTAATTTATAGTGCAGTATTGCACACAGATTTAGCGAGATGATAACCTATGTAGTCAAATAAAATACTCTTTGTATAAAGGGTCTCTGAAATGTAACTTTTAGGAGTGTCAAATAAATAATAAAACTTACTATTAGCAGTATGAATTATTTAATTCAATGAAATAAATAATAAAATATAATAAACTGCGAAATTAAACTTTTAAAATAAAATGCTGTGAAATGCGCAAATAGTAATATTACTTCTTAAAAGGACATTAACACTGGAATAGGTTTCTAGATTTTCATCACTTAGTTACTTGATGAATAGCATGGGCTAAGTATTCAACATTCTTAGAAGTCACTCCTGCCATTGAAATACGACCGTCCTTTGTGAGGTAAACGCTATGGTCTTTGATCAACTTTCCAACCTGTGAACAAAAATTACTTTTTTAATTCTATTAAAACAAGAATATTTCATTCGAATTTCAAAGCCAATTCCGAAACTCACAAGACAAGGCTTCAATTTAATATTCGAATTAATGGTAGGTCTCTTTCGAAAAAAAAGAAAATACAAAATACAAAAAAGTTACGGAATATATATATATATATATATATATATATATATATATACAAGGGCGCACCCAGGATTGAGTTTCGGGGGGGGCTGAATCAAAATTTACCTCCTTAAATTTAAATAGAAAACGCACATTACGTATCCGGTATATCATAATAGATCTTATGGTTAACCGATAGTGACCAATGGGCTCATTTTAAAGTAGTAGATGAGCTCATTTTACAATTATTATCTCAGTAATCCCAATTCTTTTGTTACTACATTAAATCTCGGGTGGGGGGCTGCAGCCCCATGGCTCCCCCCCTGGGTGCGCCACTGTATATATATATATATATATATATATATATATATATATATATATATATATATATATATATATATATATATATGTGTGTGTGTGTATATATATATAACACGCCAGAGTGACACTGGAGTTAGATTGGCTTCAGGTCAATCAGATAACATCAACATGACCTTAGTAAAAGTTTTCTGGTTTTCGAGATATTGCCACTCATGTTTTTTTCAAAAATCTATACTTTTTGGTCATTTTCTCGCCTGTTTTGAATATAAATAAGTTCTAACTCATGGTTTTTTTTCTTGTGCTATCATCAATATATGGTTGAGACAATGGACCTATCATTTAACTAAAAACTCGAAAAAAAATTAAGTTGTTACAATTTAATTTAAATCCGAAAACCTCAAGTAAAGTTTGACTATTTACTGTGAAATAATATTGTACCAGACAGAATCAGCAAATGATCTTGAAAACTAGCCTATTTAATGCTCTTTCGAAAGCGGTATAATATTTGTGGTTTTTTTTTTTCAAAAGTCTTAAAATTCCAATTTATGTCATTGAAGTCGTGCTACTTGCGAAATACACTGCGCCGCAAATTTAACGTATAGCTTATATATTTCCTAAGTTAGACTGAATATTTTCTCAGGCGGTGATCCGATTTGAATGAATTTTTCACCAAATAGTAGCTCCGTTCTTCGAGAAAATGTAATAGTTATAAGATGATAAAAAAAAATGAATAAACTTATTGTACAGGGTGTTTGAATAGCGACATGTTTTCTTCGTCCAAGTTTACATCCTTCTGCGGGCAATATCGGGTAGCTCAGACTAGTAGTATGGAGAGATATACAAAACCAAATAAACACAGTTTCTACTTGTAAAGAAATTTTGAATACACATCCTTCTTCGCAAATTAACAAAAAATTTTTAGAAAATTTCGTTTGAAAAGTGTGAGAATTATAAAAACATGAATATCTTTCGAGTGGCTCAAGATAAACAGACGATTGAAAAAACAAATTACTCAGAAGTCATGCGATTATAATACGGTCTATTTTTTTCTGCCTGAGCTACCCGATATTGCCCGCAGAAGGATGTAAACTTGGACGAAGAAAACAGATCGCTATTCAAACACCCTGTACAATAAGTTTATTCATTTTTTTTTTATCATCTTATAACTACTGCTTTTTCTCAAAGAACGGAGGTACAATTTGGTGAAAAATTTATTCATATCGGATCACCGCCTGAGAAAATATTCAGTCAAAACTTAGGAAATATTTAAGCTATGCGTTAAATTTGCGGCGCAGTGTATTTCGTAAGTAGCACGACTTCAATGACAAAAATTGGAATTTTAAGACTTTTGAAAGAAAAAAACCACAAATGTTATACCGTTTTCGAAAGAGCATTAAAAAGGGTAGTTTTTAAGATGATTTGCTGATTCTGTCTGGTACAATATTTTTTCACAGTAAATAGTCAAACTTTACTCAACGTTTTCGGATTTAAAATAAATTGAAACAACTTGATTTTTTTTTAGGTTAGCAAGCTAGTTTTTAATGAAATGATAGGTCGATTGTCTGAACCATATATTGATGATAGCATAAGAAGAAAAAAAAACAGGAGTTAGAACTTATTTATGTTTATGAGGCGAGAAAATTACCAAAAAGTATAGATTTTTGAAAAAAACATAAGAGTGACAATATCTCGAAAACCAGAAAACTTTTACTGAGGTCATGTTGATGTTATCTGATTGACCTGAAGCCAATCTACCTCCAATGTCACTCTGGCGTGTTATTTACGGGACACCCTATATATATATATATATATATATATATATATATATATATATATATATATATATATATATATATATATATATATATATTTACATGCAAAATTCATTCCCAACAAAGAAATTTGATAAAATAAACTACGTCTATTCGTAGACATGAAAAACCGACAAGGAAAGTGGCAAAGTTATACGACAATCTCTCGAAATTACGATTATACAGTGAAGACATGATCATATTGAAACAACGGTAAAATAACAATTTACACGTATATTAAAAACAATAATGCATGAAGGAATTTTCAGTATGACTTCACCTTCTTCGGATACCAAGTACCAAATTATCATTTCTAGAGGTATAAAAGGTATATTTTCTACGAAATGACACATTTGTACCAGTAGTTATTATGATATTTACCATTTTCACAAAAATGTTCAAAACTAAGAAGTTTCATAACCAAGTTTTATTCAACTTATAACTGATTTCTGTGTAATACCTATTTTTATTTGACTGTGATTTGGGTCTCAAATTTACATACATAAACTATACTATACTACTATTCTTTACTAATGAGTATGCAAAAAATGTGAGCCATCCACTACAAAGAAAGAGACGAATCGCGAATTATCAATTAATTTGGAGGTTTATGGGATCCTGTTTCGTTGTGCCGTCTCAGTACTACTACGAGTATTGAAAGAAATACCTGACGATCAGAAAAATTTAGTAATTATACATTCACAACGGATCTGATTATAACCATATATAACCATCTGATTATATCCATATATCGATACAAATAGAATATTGAATTGAAACGTGTTTTGTACTATTACACTTAACCTTTAATTGTGGTTGTTGACCACACGTTGATAGATCTTATATTATAATTCAAGCTTTTTTCTACAGATTTTTCGGTCTTATCAAAACTCAGGAGAATATTAACTTCGAACTGAAGACATGTCAAAAATCTTTTCATAACACAAAACCGTTGGACATCGCTAGTGCGAGCAACTGGTATCTGATAGCCAATCAACATATAGCTTTTGAATGATTTGGTTACAGGTGTCTCTATATTTGTGGTACCTAGATTTTCATATAATACCTTCATAAATCAGAATCAGAAGATTTGAGCAGTTGCAATGAATAGTCTATAAAGTGATTCAGTAGTAGTAGGGGAGCCCAAGCGGTGATTTAGAGGTTTACTCAAGCACGGCAGAATAACATATTGGTGGAAACCTTGCACCATGTTAAGTATCCCCACCATACATGAACCCTTGATATGGGGGCGTTCGTCTAGGGCAGCCGATCAGATAAGTTAAAAAAAATCGATGGTTCGAAAAACTCGAGCGCGTCAGATTAAGGCAAGGTGGGTTGATCACATGCAGATGAGTATTAGTCCGGGAATTGAGCTCGCCCGCGCTAGAGAAATTTTTCTCACTCAATTGTTTTGCACCAACTTGTTCATTTAGGTCTCTAGTTAACAAATCTTCATGTTGCCAGGACCAATTGATGGTCAATATTTGTTTGAACAATTTTTTTTGAATCAATTGCAAAAACAAAAAAGGTTCTCTGCAGTTTTTCGCTAAAATACATCGTTTTCGAGATATACGCGTTTGAAAGTTCAAAAACCGACGAAAATGGCCATCTTCAGGGCTTCGAAACAGATAGAAAGATAAATAACTTTGATGTTGCCAATGTGGTAAACTAATCTGTAGACCTCCCTTAACAAAATCCAGAAGGCTTTTACCCCATTAATTTATGGTAACCCTTTGGTTTTTCAATGTTTATTAGGTGCGCGCAACGCTTTTTAAACGCTAAACGTTAAACGTTCCTGCTGCAACGGGTTCAGTTGTGCAAATTTGATGTACGTTTTCTTTCTGCAATTCAATTTCTCTGCGTCTTATATTTTCTTCGCTTACGTACGATGAAAAACAGCTTCGATGCCACGAAATAGTTTGCTTTGAAGTATTTGAGTCATATGACAAGTTGAATTTTTTTGTAACACTGTCTTGACGTCGAGAAGTTGCATTTTGAACTGTTATATACGATTCCATATTAGGTTTTTGTACGAAAACGATGCATTTTAGCGAAAAATTGCAGAGAACCTTTTTTGTTCTTGCAATTTGTTAAAAAAAAATTGTTTAAACAATTATTGACCATCTATTGGTCCTGACAACATGAAGATTTGCTAACTGGGGACCTAAATGAACAAGTTGGTGCAAAAAAATTGAATGAGAAAAATTTCTCTGGCGCGGGCACATGCAGAAGAGTATTAGACTACAGGCCCATATCAAAAAATGGATGGGTCATATGAACCACCAGGTGATGTATATAGGACTATATAAGAGCATAAAATAATAAGATTCAGCACTATGCCGTCACTTGAAAGCTGTCCAACTGAGTGCTGGTGAGAATTCAAAAGTGCAGGAAGAGGGAGTACATTTTGGTCATATATTTTTGTACGGCATTTTTACCATGGATAGATCAATGAAAAATAATGAGAAAGCGTGCCGTGCCGTAAAAAAATGGTGCGCCACAAAGTCGGTAAATTTTTTTGATTTTCTGACAATTTCCAGGGTAAATTTGGTCATTTCATTCTGTACGGCATCAGTTTCATACTGTTTCAATACAGCTTCTAATCCATTATTCGGCAACGCCGTGCAAAAATCATGCGACAAGGGGAAAGGTTTGTAGGGGGAAACAAACTCTAGGAAAAATCCATAGAACGAAATGTAAGGTGAAATTCATGACGATATTTTTTTATACGGCATTTAGATAGTTTATTTGTACCTACTTAATACAATAATTTATAAAAAGTTAATGCCTTATAAATCTGAAAGTTCAAATTATTAAAATAGTAATAAAAATATTAAATAAATATAATTTACATAATTATATATCGTCATTTTCATCAGCCTAATAGATATGGTCTGCATTAAAATGTACGGCATCATTTTTTCCTAATTTATTTATCTTAATACTATTTAAAACAAGGGAAAAATGTAGAAAATTGCTATATTTTATTAATCTATGAATATTTGAACTTTCGCAATAATTCAAAAAATTTCAGTTTTTGTATTTCTCTATAATTTTTTTTAGAACAGTTTCTTTTGAACGGCAATACTATATAACAATTAAATTTTACAATATCATGTTAAAAAAAAAGTTGCCGTACAGAGTCAAATGATTTTACAGCTTTATAAATCAAATATACCATGAAATTAAGATATTTATTAATATACATTCAAATGAACAATAATTTTTTGACGGCATTATTTTTTATAGTACTTTTGAGTGCTAAATAATGTTTTGGAACCGAAGCCGTACTTTTTCAAATCACCCCCCGAACCACGGAAAGAGAGAGGGTTGCAACCCTCGATTTTTTCACCTTGTCGCATGATTTTTGTACGGCGTTGCCGAATAATGGATTAGAAGCTGTATTGAAACAGTATGAAACTGATGCCGTACAGAATGAAATGACCAAATTTACCATGGAAATTGTCAGAAAATCAAAAAAATTTACCGACTTTGTGGCGCACCATTTTTTTACGGCACGGCGCGCTTTCTCATTATTTTTCATTGATCTATCCATGGTAAAAATGCCGTACAAAAATATATGACCAAAATGTACAATTGCGAGCATAAAATTTTGGCCACTTCTAGACATTCAATTAATGTAGGATGTGAATCTGGCTTAAGGATATTGTAACCTTACTTTAAACTTTTGTCATATTTATTGTCTCTTTGACAGTAACCTGGATTGTAATTTCAGTCTTTTGAAAATTGCATGAGAAATTTAGTTGGTTTGTGAAAAAATTCAACAGTTCAATAGAACTAGAAGATATTAGGCTACAATATAATGCAAACAGAAACAGAACAATTCTATTTATTAATAGGTATATAAACAAATTAATAACAGGTATATTAAAGTATAAAATAAATAATAATTGACAATATAATGCTAAAATACTTTGTCATTGCTCCATTTGAATTAATTACTTTGGTTAATCTACCGCGCATTGATAGGCATAATTTACGATGGTAGTCCTGGGGTAATGATTGCCATGCTTCATCGATCGCAGTCAGAAGTTCTTCTCTATTATGAAATATTACGTTACGATGTTGTAAATTTCGCACTAACAGACCCCACATATTCTCAATTGGATTAAGATCTGGACTTCGACTCGGCCACTCAATGACGTTTATATTATGATTCTCGAACCAAGCCGTCACCCTGCGTGCGGTGTGGATAGCACAGTTGTCCTGCTGAAAAATGAAATTGCCGTTCGGGAAAAATGGTGTCACTGACGGGACCATCACTTCTTCGAGAATCCTAATATAAACGTTACTGTTGAGCCGATCTGGCACATAGACCATTACCCCAGCACTAACCGCCGAAATCCATGCCCACATGTTTACAGAAAAACGGCCGCTTTGGTCTGTAGCTTGGACGTATTGATCATCATAACGAGTGTTCGGTGGTCTGTATACTCTCAACAGACCATTGCGCGACGACTGGAACACTTTTTCATCGGAAAAAATTACTCTGCTCCAGAAAGCCTCATCGTCGGCGAGATGATCTAGTGCAAACCCAACCCTTCTTTCCCTATGATAGGGCGTTAGACGAATTTTCCTGGCCGCACTGTGATTTTTCAATCCACTTGATCTTAAGCGTCGGCGTGCTGTCCATACCGAACCAGGAAAATTTGAATTGTAGACGGCTTCAACAGCAGTGCTGAAAGCCTGATTTTGCACTACATTTACCAGGGCTCCTTCTTCTGCCAAAGTGGAGTTTCGACAACGCCCAGACCCCGGTCTTCGTTCCACTATATTTTCTTACCTCCATTTCCCAACTATCCAGTTGACGGTGGTTCTAGGAATTTGTAGCAGTTGGGAAATGCGTCTATTGGACATTCCATTTTCATGATGTATTAATATTCGGCATTTATTAAAATGCGTAATTGCAGGCATTTTCGTTAAAATTTCACAGAAATAATATTTAAAATTTCAAAAGTCAATTTGACAGAAATTAAATTATAATTTCGAATTGTAAACGTCATAATGATAATAAAGCATGCCATACGCCTCATTTTTTGTGATTGACAGAAATTTGGGTGGCCAAAATTTTATGCCCGCAACCGTACTCCCTCTTCCTGCACTTTTGAATTCTCACCAGCACTCAGTTGGACAGCTTTCAAGTGACGGCATAGTGCTGAATCTTATTATTTTATGCTCTTATATCGTCCTATATACATCACCTGGTGGTTCATATGACCCATCCATTTTTTGATATGGGCCTGTAGTCTATATGCATTTCACTAAACTGAAATAGGAGACTCACAAAGTTGCAAAAAGAAAACGTCACCGTGACATTCTCCAGCACGGTTGAGTTTTTTGAAGGAAATGTCACAATTTTTTTTGGTTTTTCGAATATCGGCGATGAGTTTTGGTATCGTACGGTCACCCCCACCATGCAAACCGGCAGATTAACTTACCTTCGTTATCAGAGACATGTGGGGTTGTATAAACTATTAATATCTGACGCTCTCGAGTATTTCTATGTAACAATTTTTTTTAACATTTTTGAAAATCTGCACACGTTTTCCCCCCAGTGAAATGGCATACATCATATAACATTTTCTTCTTTTTAATTTAATCTTCACAATCCAAAAGGTCCCCACGACGCTCGAATAAATCCCCATTCAGCATCTCGGGCTCCCCTACTATAGACTATAGACCTAATAGATTTTTCAATTTATCTGCGATTTCTAAAATATTTTATATTTTTTAGGATATGTATTCGTGTATTCCTATTAGCACTTCAGTTTGTCTCAAAAATTTAGGAATCTACTCACCTGATCTGCATTCATTCCTGTGTAACAGAACATCCCAATTTGATCAGTAATGTGTTGCCAATTTTTTGTTGAACCTTCTTTCTTCAAATTCTCTCGAAGCTGCTTTCGTACTGATATAATTCTGTCAGCCATTCCTTTAACTTCTACTAACCTGAGGAAAATATGGGACTAATGAGGATCTTTTTTCTATATCTAAGGAAATTTATGGAATACTTTAATTTATAACCGTGTCAGTTTGAAGAGGATCTACTCAAAACATAACCACATTCAATAAAACTTTTCAGAGAAATATATCAACATACCATTCTGCCCTCAATTTTTGATCACCAAGAATCTCGGACACTAATCTCGCTCCATTGATTGGTGGATTAGAGTACATAGCTCGAATGAGAATTTTAATTTGTGATAAAACTTTATCAGATTCTTGTTTGCTGGTTGTGGTAATACTAAAAGCACCAATTCTTTCACCATAAAGACCCATATTTTTTGCGTAACTTTGGGCAAGAGCAATTTCATGGCCATTTTGAAGGAAAAGTCGCACCTGAAATTATGAACATTGAACCTACAAAAGTTGTTTCGTATTCCAGTTGAAAAAAAATATCAGAAAGTAGACCTGTGTCGATCGTGATTGATCGAATCTTTTTGATTCGATCGCAACCTATACACGAGTGATCGAATCACGAATTTCTAAAAGACCCGATCTTATTTAACCCGTTCCCGATTTACTTGACAAGACTAACCAAATTGCACTTTATTTTCATATGTTTTTTACACAACAGTATATAACTAATTGCTTGCTGATACAATCGTTTACATGCTTTCATTCATCGCACAATAGTGCAAGCAAATTCAAAACAACATGAGAAATATCTCATGTTGTTTTGAATTTTGACACGTAATCCAAAAGGACACTATTTTTTCAGGAACGCTCGCGTAGAACATTCGCGACCTGTCGATCTCTCAGTATTTTGGGTCGCGAACTCGATCGATCGCGTCTTGATCGAGATCGTATTCAGTTTGAGATCGAATCAGTGACATGCTGATATATGTACTGTCGATCTCTCTGTCTTTTGGGTCGCGAACTCGATCGACCGCGTCTTGATCGAATTCAGTTTGAGATCGAATCAGTGACATGCTGATATATGTACTGTCGATCTCTCTGTCTTTTGGGTCGCGAACTCGATCGATCGCGTCTTGATCGAGATCGAATCAGTGACATGCTGATATATGTACTGTCGATCTCTCAGTCTTTTGGGTCGCGAACTCGATCGATCGCGTCTTGATCGAGATCGAATTCAGTTTGAGATCGAATCAGTGACATGCTGATATATGTACTGTCAATCTCTCTGTCTTTTGGGTCGCGAACTCGATCGATCGCGTCTTGATCGAGATCGAATTCAGTTTGAGATCGAATCAGTGACATGCTGATATATGTAGTGTCGATCTCTCTGTCTTTTGGGTCGCGAACTCGATCGCGTCGTGATCGAGATCGAATTCAGTTTGAGATCGAATCAGTGACATATATAGGTATGACCCGCGACACGTGATTTTATATTCAGGTTTTGCTTGCGTGTTTTAGTGAACTTAGTTGATATTATCGTCGTCTCCACTATCCACATTTATATACATTAATGAAGCGTCTATTTATAATAAAAGAAGCTCTTTAAAACCGAAAAGAGCCTCTCAAATTTTATTTCTCAATCACAATTTGGAGTGAATTATCATTTTAAAAACTATTAGTTATTTCCTTTTTTTAACATTTTTATGTTGTTTTTCACTCATGTAGGTTATCTTATTAATATATATTCTACCCGGTTCAGCATTCGTCATTCGTTGCAAAGGAACTGCGACCTGCGACCCAAATGAACGAATCTTTTAAACCCGAGCACCATACGAATGGTTCATGATCGACCCGGGTCTCGACAAATGATCGATCGACACAGGTCTATCAGAGAGTATAAGGGGGTACTGAAACTTATCTTTCCTAATAGTATCATAGTAACATTATTTTATTTATTCACCTTAATAAGTCACATATGAAAATTGAAAAAAATTTCTCATACAAACTTCATATTACATTTGTCGATGAAACACATAAGAATCAAACAAAAAACAACTTTGCGTGACAAAAATGGTAGCTTATATTCTGCCATGTTTTGTACCGGGTGTCTGATTAAGAGAGTCGCGCGGCTGTATCTCACAAACTATACGTCGTAGAGACTTACGGAAAAAATTTTATAATCAAAGTGGCCAACAGAAAATCCTGGAAATTATTTTCAGGTTTCTAAGATGGACGCCAGGGGGCGTAACCGCCATCTGAAACTTTTAAAGTGATTTTTTTCTGAAATTCATCTAGTGAATATACCAAAAAAATATTTTTTGTTTAAAGCTGAGCTTTATTCGAGTTATTTTTATTTGACACTTTTTGACGTATCTATTGAAATGAAGTGGTGGGGGTTGATTCAATGTTTTTTTGAATAAACAGCTGTAACTCCTGAACGACTGAACGGATTTCAACAAAGTTAATCTAGTTGGAAAAAGCATTTATTGCTTCATCGTAAACATTCTATCTGTGGTCTGTCAAATTTTTAGTCATGCCGGTAGAGAGCGTTTTTTGATATAATAACCAAAAATTGCTAATTTCTCTAAAAAATTAAATGCAATAACATAACTTTTTTTCCATAAAAATGTATTATGATGCTGCCAAAATAGGCTAGTGAAAACCGTATCTCGATATCTTATTCCTAGCCTAAAATATCGAAGAAAAAAAATTTAGTTATCATATGATTCAAAAAGACACCATTACACCGGTATTTATTTTCATTTATCTGTATTTTTTCCAAGAATCATGAATGATGAAATTTAATAATTTTATGATTTTCAAAAGATAACACTCTTATTTCAAAAACTTCAGAAAAAAATCGAGTGGGAGCATAATAACCAATATAATAATAAGCAAGTGCAATGTAGTCAGTATATGAAGAGCAGGCCATGAAGGAAAATCATATGCCTAAAATCAACTTGTCAACAAATACAATACAATAAGTTTTTGTGGCACACAGAAGTAAGGATTGAAAAAGATTGAAATACATTTTACAAATAATGAAGCTATTGATATCACTGACGGTATATTTTGAAATTCTTCAAAATTTGGCATTGGCAGAAAGAATATACAGAGCTCTTAATTCGGCGTCTACGCCATGCGAGAATTTTTCCGCGTTCAGTCTGAAATTTGCGTAATACTGGCAGCTTCGACCCTATAAATTTCAGATGAAAATTCTCTATTTTCTTCAAATATGCCCAACAAATTCTAGCATAGCGTGAACGCCAATTTGGAAATCGAGTTCTATATAATCTTTGTGCCATTGCCGCATTTTGAAAACTTTCAAAATATACCGCAAACATATCAACATCTTCATTTTTCGTAAATACATTTCAATAGTTTTCAGTCCTTACTTGTGTGTGCCACAAAAACTCATTACACTGCCATTATAAGTTCATTTTTAATATTTGTTGACAAGTTGATTTTAGGCATTTATTTTTCCTTCATGGCATTCTCTTCTTATTCTGACTATCTTCTTGAACTTTCACAAATTATATTTATTGATTACTATGCCCCTAAACGATTTTATAAAAATTTTTTGAACTAAGAATACCAGTACCTATATGATAATCATTGAATGATGAAATTTAATCATTGATTCTTGGAAAAATATAGATAAATGAAAATAAATACCGGTGTGATGGCATCTTTTTGAATCATATGATAACAAAACTTTTTTTCTTCGATATTTTAGGCTAGGAATAAGATATCGAGGAACGGTTTTCACTAGCCTATTTTGGCATCATCATAATACATTTTTATGGAAAAAAAGTTATGTTATTGCATTTAATTTTTTAGAGAAATTAGCAATTTTCTGTTATTATATCAAAAAACGCTCTCTACCGGCATAACTAAACATTTGACAGACCACAGATAAAATGTTTTCGATGAAACAATAAATGCTTTTCCCAACGAGATTAACTTTGCTGAAATCCGTTCAGTCGTTCAGGAGTTACAGCTGTTTATTCAAAAAAACATTGAATCACCCCCCACCACTTCATTTCAATAGATACGTCAAAAAGTGTCAAATAAAAATAACTCGAATAAAGCTCAGCTTTAAACAAAAAATATTTTTTTGGTATATTCACTAGATGAATTTCAGAAAAAAATCACTTTAAAAGTTTCAGATGGCGGTTACGCCCCCTGGCGTCCATCTTAGAAAACTGAAAATAATTTCCAGGATTTTCTGTTTGCCACTTTGGTTATAAATTTTTTTACCGTAAGTCTCTACGACGAATAGTTTGTGATATACAGCCGCGTGCCTCTCTTAATCAGACACCCGGTACATGCCGCTATCAATTATTAATTTTTTTTATTATCATTTAAGAACAAAATATCGTGTATTTTTTAGGTTTTCATCTCAATAATGATGCAACCTCGATGTTCTTAACAGAAGAATTGCAGAGAATTAAAATGCAAAGAAAACGAGCGATAACCGACTCGATAGGATTTTCATTAACGGAGAAAAATCGGAAAAACCGTAAAAATTACCGTTGTTTTTTAAATCCATAACTTCCTCATTTTGAAGTTATAGCGCAAACTCTCTGCGAGATATTACGTGCTTATAGATACTTTATGTGAGCACAACGAAGGCGTTGTCGCATAATTAGTTTCTGCATAATTGCAGTTATTTCGTGCATTATCTTGCAGCGTGCCTGTATGTTCTACGGATGATCTGATTTCAATTGTCCAAACAGATTTTGAAACTTCTTGTACCGTTTGTAAACCGAGGATTGTGGGTTCGAGTCCCACCTTGCTCTTGGGTGTTGTGTCTGTCCGGAATTTAGTGGTTATATATGATTGACTCTTGTTGGGTAATGTATATCTATATATATATATATATATAGATAAATATATATATATATAATATATATATATATATATATATATATATATATATATATATATATATATATATATATATATATATATATATATACATATATATATATATATATATATATATATATGTTCAGAAAGATTTCCGCGGTCGAAAGTATTTGAAAAACTTGGTTCTCGGGATGAACCGCGTAAAAGATTCGAAAAATCTCGACGTTTCGGCTCCCTTTGCGAAGCCATCTTCAGGAGAATTACAAGGGAAAATAATTCAGATACGTGGCCTCAATCTGCCTACTCCACGAATCGAATTAGGAGGAATCGGAAATAATACGATTGCGTGGTCTCAAACTGCCTACTCCACCAACCGTACTGCTTCCTGTCAACTCTGAAGTCTCAACCTGCCTACTCTTCAGAGTCAACTGACGGGTCGATCGTCGCGTGGCCGTATTCTGAATTATTTTCCCTTGTAATTCTCCTGAAGATGGCTTCGCAAAGGGAGCCGAAACGTCGAGATTTTTCGAATCTTTTACGCGGTTCATCCCGAGAACCAAGTTTTTCAAATACTTTCGACCGCGGAAATCTTTCTGAACATTTTATACGCCTCTACGGAGAGGAATTTCTTTCAATCACAAAATCCTATTCTTCCCTTTTATCCCGAAAACATCGACTCCTCTGTGACCTCACCTTTCTGAAATCATGTCGTGACCATCGTGTCATTCCCAAATTTCTACAGCTCAAACATCATACAAAATCCCCTTCCATAACCCGAATTCTCAATAGAACAAGTTTTGCCCTCCTTAGAGATTCCATTCACACTACAAGATGCAACCTTAATCACACTAACGAACTACTTCTCAAAACTTTCCATCACCTTCACTCTTTCCACATCCATCCAATCCTATGGGATACTTTTGATCGCCTATCCAACTCCAAGGCACAACATCTTTCCGACCAAAAGACCTTAACCCAGAAAAATAAACTAGCCAAACTCATCAATTCCCAAAAACCACAAAAATCATCTTCATCTTATACCTCCTCCATTGTTCACAATTATTCTGACACCCCAATTTCCGAGATCGCAACAAAAGCACTCTCGAAAGGCTTCAACTATTCCATCACACCAAAATCCATCCCCATAGAAACTATCATCTCCCAAACAGAAGAAGCAATTTCCCATCTACCAACAGATCAAGCAGAAACTGCCAGGCATGACATCGCCAAAATTCTTCGTACAAGTCGGCCACCCCGTCCCAACCTCACTTTTTCTGAGAGGCAATCTCTCAAAGAACTTTACAATGACCAAAATATAGTCGTCCTCCCAGCCGATAAAGGCAATGCCACTGTCATTCTTAACACTTCTTCTTACCTCGATAAAATGTCCAATCTTCTTGACACCCCCGACTATAAGCGTATCCCTCATGACCCGACAACATACCTGGAGAAAACCACAAAATCTCGTATCAACCAATCGAATCTGCCACCTGAAATAAAAAAGTCTCTAATCCCAAGAGAAAAATCTCCTCGAATTTATGGTCTACCCAAAGTTCACAAGCCTAATATTCCACTTCGACCCATTGTCAGCGCTTACAATTGTCCAACACATCCTCTTGCGAAATATCTCGCCAAAACCCTTCAACCCCTTGCCGAACAAACCCAGTCATACGTAAAAAACTCTTTTCACTTCATAGAACTCCTAAAAAGTATTGATATTACCCCATCTGATCTCCTTGTTAGTTTTGATATTGTCTCCTTATTTACAAATATCCCCATCGAAGAAACACTTTCCATCCTAGACACGAAACATGAAATATCCCAAGACAACCTATCCCTGATCAAACATTGCATGGCCAACACTTACTTTATCTTTCAAGGCAATTTCTTCAGACAAATTAAGGGAGCCCCAATGGGATCCCCTCTCTCCCCCGTCATAGCCAACATTTTCATGGAACATTTCGAAACCCAAGCTCTCTCGTCATTCGACCTTAAACCATCATGCTGGCTACGTTATGTAGACGATGTCTTTGCGATCTGGCCCCATGGCGGAGACTCGTTGCTCCACTTCTTGAATCATTTGAATGGCATACATCCAAGTATCCAATTCACCAATGGAAGTGGAAAACGATGGGTCTCTGCCATTCCTCGATGTCATGGTCAAAAAACTTCCATCCCAAGGCTTCTCCTATTCAGTTTATCGTAAACCCACCCATACAAACCGTTATCTGAACGCCCAGTCTCACCACCATCCCTCTCAACTTAACTCTGTAGTTAATACTCTAATCTACCGCTCCATTCGACTATCTGACGACGAACACCGTGAATCAGAACTCAAGACTCTAAAACATATATTATTACAGAACGGTTACAACACATATCAAATCAACAAGAACATACGCAAACACACAAACATCACCCCACCTCTACCACGTTCCAATCCCACTGACCAAGAATCTACACCTAAATTATTCCTTCCTTACATCAAAGGAGTAACAGATCAGATCGCAAGATCTCTCAAAAACACAAACATCAAAACAATATTCACCACCCAACAAAAACTCTCCCATCTAATCAGATCCGTCAAGGATAAAATTCCTAACGAAAATCACGGTGTTCATGAGATTCCCTGTTCCAATTGTCCTCGTTCTTATATAGGACAAACGAACCGACGAATTCAGGTCCGTGCCAAGGAACATTCACTTTCAGTAAGACATTCAGATATCACCAACGCCCTTTCCCAACATCACACCCAAACAGGCCACATTATCGATTTCCCCAATACAAGAACTATTGCTCCCGTTCGATCATTCAAATCCCGAATATTTCGTGAAGCTGTAGAAATAGAAAAACGTCCAAATTGTTTAAACACCAGAGATGACAGTCACAGACTCCCATCAGCATGGAAGCCGCTTCTCAGTGGTCGCCGTGTCACACCCAATCGGAGTGCATCCCGCACTGATACCGTGCGTGAATACCCCATTGACGTCAATACTACGTCAATAACTACGTCAATAGAGTACCCGCCCCCCTTCCCTATAAATACGGCCACGCGACGATCGACCCGTCAGTTGACTCTGAAGAGTAGGCAGGTTGAGACTTCAGAGTTGACAGGAAGCAGTACGGTTGGTGGAGTAGGCAGTTTGAGACCACGCAATCGTATTATTTCCGATTCCTCCTAATTCGATTCGTGGAGTAGGCAGATTGAGGCCACGTATCTGAATTATTTTCCCTTGTAATTCTCCTGAAGATGGCTTCGCAAAGGGAGCCGAAACGTCGAGATTTTTCGAATCTTTTACGCGGTTCATCCCGAGAACCAAGTTTTTCATATATATATATATATATATATATATATATATATATATATATATATATATATATATATATTGATATATAAATGTATATTTATATAATATATAGATATATAGTTAAATATATATATATATATATATATATGTATATATAATATATATATATATATATATATATATATATATATATATATATATATAATATATATATATATATATATATATATATATATATATATATATATATATATATATATATATATATATATATATATATATAATATATATATATATATATATATATATATATATATATATATATATATATATATATATTATATATATATTTATAAATTTTATATTTATATATATATATATATATAAACTACGTGTCACGTTGTTTGACCGCGATGGATTCCTAAACTACTTAACCGATTTTAATCAAATTTGCACACTGTGTGCAGTTCGATCCAACTTGAAAGATAAGATAGCTTTCCTCTTAATTTATAGCCGCAATATTATTTTATTGCAAATTATTTGTTGATTATCTCTGTTAGTTTGATAAGATACCAACAGATGGCGGTATAAGGTAGATAGTGAGTTGAGTGGATTGAGTAAGTATACAATAGATGGCGCTATGTTGAAATTACTAACGCTGTGCGTGTTGTTGAGGCCAAAGTATAAGTTAAATTAATATTATAGTAAATGCAATGTGAAATTATTCTTATTTTTTTCAATTTTTGGTGCTTTATTGTTTTGATCTCTCTTATCAAAATATATGTAAGTATTATCATATCACATAGTTATATTCCGGCCAACGTTGTGTTGACATATACATTATTTAAACAACGTTTATCGGGTCAGATAGATTGATAAATAGATATATAGGTAGATATATATTGATAGATGAAATGTTATTGTATAGATAGATAGATAAAAAGATAGATAGATGAATAGATAGATAAAAATAATTTATATGGCAGAACAACGTTTGCCGGGTCCGCTAGTATATATATATATATATATATATATATATATATATATATATATATATATATATATATATATATATATATATATATATATATATATATATATATATAAATATATATATATATATATATATATACACTGGCCAGCAAAATTAACGCACCACTAAAATTTGGGTCAATTTCAAAGTTAATTTTCTCGCGAACTGCTGAATCGATTTAGATAAAATTTTTTTTCAATGTAGCTTATATCTTCAGAAATGACGTTATGCAAAGAGAGAAAATTTAAATTCGAGTTTTAGGCATATACTGGGTGTTTGAAGAAAAACTAGTAAAATGCACAACTTTTGTCATATTCTGTGGGAATTCCCATCAACAGTATTAGGCGTCTCTCTAAGTCGAAACATAGCCCCATCTTTTACATGCATTTTGTTTTTTTATCCACTTTTTTATCTTGCTTATTAAATGAAATACGGAATTTAATGTAAAACGTAACAACTAAAATTTATTTAAAAAAAATTTGAAATAAAATCTTAAACATTAAAATAAAAAGTCAACATAGGGTGTTTTCTCCCCTATTCCTTATAACTGATTGACATCGACGACCCATATTTTGAACCAGACGTCTAATTTTTGCTTGATCTATATTTGTCCATATTTCCCTCATAATGTTTTCTACATCATCCAAGGAGGCAGGTGGGGATTGATGATCTCTAAGCTGCCTTTCATTAGATCCCATAAATGTTCTGTAGCGTTAAGGTCTGGACTACCTGGAGGCCAATCTAGGACCTCAATATTCACCTGATTTAGATAATTTAGTTCTATTTTCGCAGTATGTGGTCTGGCATTATCTTGCATTAGTATAAAATTATCTCCAATATAACCAACCATAGGGACCACATGCTCTGACAAAATTTCGTCAATGTACTTTTCGCTATTTAAAGTCCAGTCCAGTTCACATGTTCCCTAGCAAATTGAAGTCTTTAAGTCTTTTTTCGACATTAAATTCCGTATTTCATTTAATATGTGAGATAAAAACGTGAATAAAAAAACAAAATGCTTGTAAAAGATGGGGCTATATTTTGACTTAGAGAGACACCTAATACTGTTGATGGGAATTCCCACAGAATATGACAAAAGTTGTGCATTTTACTAGTTTTTCTTCAAACACCCAGTATATGCCTAAAACTCGAATTTAAATTTTCTCTCTTTGCATAACGTCATTTCTGCAGATTTAAGCTACATTGAAATTTTTTTAAATCTAAATCGATTCAGCAGTTCGCGAGAAAATTAACTTTGAAATTGACCCAAATTTTAGTGGTGCGTTAATTTTGCTGGCCAGTGTATATATATATATATATATATATATATATATATATATATATATATATATATATATATATATATATATATAATACGCGCTTTCCTTCGACTGGCGTCCACCCACCGCACTCGACCGGTTTTAGTCATGTTTGAAAGTATTTCTGCAGCATTTTGAAGCGAAATAAAAATATTTTTTGTAGTAGCTCTAGTTTCAAAATATGTTTGTACAATTGTAATCAGACCATCCATAGAGCATTCAGGCAAGTTGCAACTAAAGCAGGAAATAAATGTAACTGCAATAAATTACACAAAAACTAATTATCCGACAACGCCTGCGTTGTGCACACAGAAGGTATCTATCAAGACTTACAATCTCGTGGAAGGACTGCGCTATACCTTAAAAAATGTGGAAGTTAAGGATTTTGGAAAACTGGTGATTTTTACGGGATTTCCGGGTTTTCTCCATTAATAAAAATTTGGTCGAGTCGGCGCTCGTTTTCTTCGTATTTTAATTTTCTACAATTTGCTTGTTTAAAGCATCGAAATTGCTTGGTTATTTTTCATTTTATAGGTGAAATCGTAAAAATACCGGATTTTTTGCTCTTAAATGTTAAAAATTAATAAATGATAGATTTATGTCCAAAACATGGGAGAATATAAGTACTTTAGTAATGGCACAACCGGTATCCAGCTACTATTTTTTTCACAGAGTCATCTTTTTCTGCTCTATTGCTTGATCTATAATGGTGTATTGAAAGTGTAGTTTCGTTGCGGAAAATTTCCAAAAAAAAGCATTCATAATGTGAATCCTTAGCGACGAGCGTATTTAAAATATTTATAATAAAAATTATTTATTGCAATATATACTACAAGAAAATTTAATGTTGCTACCTTTCGATAGATTTTAATTAAAGTAAACATAATAAAAAATTCTCGCTCTATCAACATCCACTTCAGGTTTCTCTGAGAAATAATATATTATTCTTCAAGTTAACTTACCGCATGAGCATCATTGTCTATGTTTCCAGAAGCAAAACCTTGGTAAGCCATATCAAAGAATGGAAATAGGTTTTTTTTCTTGATTAGGTTCGAAAGTTCAGCCCATTGCTCTGGGTTGGGGTCTACTCCAGTGGGATTATGAGCACATGCATGAAGAAGTATAATGGATTTTTCAGGTAGGTTCTAAACAAAATTAAGAAAATATTCAGGTAAAATAATTATGTGTACTGCTTCAAATTTTCTACATACTAGTATTATTGAAGCTCTCTTGCTTAGGTACAGGGAACTAGTAATTTCCATGATTATATAACTCATGTATGAATGAGCCAATAGAATTCGTGAATTTTGCATAACGACTGCGTATAGATAAGTGAATATACCCTTGACGACGTGATATAATCGTTTTGGTGTTTCGCCTAGTGTCAAAATGTGAATGTTTTCATATTGAGATGTTTTGACGTTTGTCAAAAAATATTAATATTTTTTATTCGTTATATAATCGTAACGAATACCACTCGAGCAATCGAAAATAATCGATTATACTGTACTCGTCACTCGAGCTGCGCTCTCGTGGTGTTTCGCAAAATACATCTCGTGACTCGGTAGTATAATCGATTATTTTCGATGCTCTTGTGATATTATAACTGAAAATATTTATAAATAAGTAGGGTTGATAGTTGAAACGAATCATAGTATCACTAAGAGCACAAATTGAATGATTTATAGAATGTCCAAAAGTTGAATCTCAAAATATGTTTGTTCATATACTTTAATATTGATTGTTTGTCCTCTAACTTTAAAGCAATATTTTGACGAAAAATTGCAATTAATGTGTACTTAGTCAGTATAATTTTCTTCAACAAAAATCTCACATATCTTCATTTATACAATTTTGGATTGGCTTATGGCAACAGTATTTGCTAGAGCTGAAGACCAATTATTTACTACGATATTGCATGTATTGAATAGGATTACTATTATATAGTTACATAACTAATTCGAATATAATTTTCAACTCTCATCTTGTAAATTTGTAACTATGTTATATTTTTATAGTGGAAATATTTCTGTACCTATATAATAGAAAAACTACCCAAAATATGTAATATGATATTTAGTGAAGAGTTTACTGCAAAGTTATAAACCCAGTACAGCAATAACTGTAGGTACAATAGGTAATTCATTACATAAAGTGAACAAGGAAAATTCTTTAATAATTTAAAAAATTATCAAACAACTTTCCAAGGAAGCTGGTTATACGCAATATCTGCATTCACAATCGAACGGTGAATTATAGAAATTGTCAAGTCAACCCGACTCAAAATCTGCATACAGCTGTTTCGATCTTATTAGATCTCATCAGTGCAGCTTATTTGACTCGGAGTGAATTAACAAATCTCTAATTGTTCCCCAATACAAATCGTGGTCAGTAACACTGGTCGGATAACAATCCAGAGCGCCATCCCACCAAAGATATTGGGAAACATCAATTCATCGCTTAGACTGAAAATGCAGAAATTCGTCGCTCGAACACGTACCTCCTGATATGAAGATATCTACTCTACAACAGTGGTGTATATGATTCCAAGGCACACTAACATAGTGATTTAAAACCTTTGGATATACCCACGAGAGCGCGCTCCGAATATTCTATATATAATAATAATTGCGTATTAAGCGATTAGAATATTCGGAGCGCGCTCTCGTAGGTATATCCAAAGGTTTTAAATCACTATGTTAGTGTGCCTTGGAATCATATACACCACTGTTGTAGAGTAGATATCTTCTTATCAGGAGGTACGTGTTCAAGCGACGAATTTCTGCATTTTCAGTCTAAGCGGTGAATTGTTGTTTCCCAATATCTTTGGTGGGATGGCGCTCTGGATTGTTATCCGACCAGTGTTACTGACCACGATTTGTATTGGGGAACAATTAGAGATTTGTTAATTCACTCCGAGTCAAATAAGCTGCACTGATGAGATCTAATAAGATCGAAACAGCTGTATGCAGATTTTGAGTCGGGGTGACTTGACAATTTCTATAATTCACCGTTCGATTGTGAATGCAGATTTTGCGTTGCTGAATACGTATAACCAGCTTCCTTGGAAAGTTGTTTGATAATTTTTTAAATTATTAAAGAATTTTCCTTGTTCACTTTATGTAATGTATGAAATTGACCATGGTCGACTAGTATGTTTTTCATGATTTGACAATAGGTAATTCCCAATAGAATGTCAAAATTTATACACAATGTTCAGTTTAGGTTCAGATTTTCAGTTTTATCTGAAATACAATTAAATAGAATAAAGAGTTTATTATTTCCCGATAGAATCATATATGTACATTAATTAGGGCACATTAAATATTTTTGGAAATATGAAACTATTCAAAGATAAGCAATTCACCATGTCAGTGACTATATTTATAAAAAATTCCATCGCAGTAGCCTGCATTAGAAAAGCAGGTTTTCATAACGTATCGAGTTTAAAAATCTATTTATTCAATCAAGTTTCCATCTGTTTAGATTACCAACTTTCAACCTAATTGCTTTAACATTGCGCCCTATATCGTGTGAACAAGATTTATTTCCTCCCCAATGGTGCTCAACACTTAACCGATTCGTACCAAAACCAATCCCATCCAAGACGACATGAAAAACTACCTAGGTACCTACCAAATTCCAACCCTATTGCTCCAAAGTTGCTAAAAATACTGATATCTATTCCATATTCCGTTATATTTAATCAACAATTCTTAGAGTGTTAACGAAGATTCACATTAGATGATATATTAAATCTAATTTGATTGAAGCCGTCATCAGCATATTTTACTGTTTCTTTTACTATTAAGTAATAAATACATTTTAAGAATGCACACACATACAATATGAAAACTTATTTCCATATAACATGAATATTTGATAAAAATAATACTTTTATTTGATATGATTAGAAGTTTGGTGTATATCAGCCCCAATTACCTTGCGTACTAAAGTATATTTGAGAACACATTACAATACAATATGTAATAAGAAAAAATGATACACATCAATATATGTGCATCATCAGTATTAAGTATCAAACCACAATGTTAAAATTATATTCATGGAAAGAACCAAATGGCATCTAGTTGTCTAAGTGCTGAACTTAATAATGCGAAACCAAAACAAGTTTAGCAATTAGGTATAATTATAGTTTTTAATATTCTGGATTGAAACATCGGTCACTACAAACTAATAATCAGCACTAATGTACAAACATTCTGAAATTTTGAAATACTTCTGGGTTGTCAATAAATGAGGTAATCGATAATAATTAGGTACATAAAAAAATTTCTGAAGTTACTTTTTTACTCACCTGTATGTCTTCACAAGCTCCTGTAAAATCGAAACCACAAGTTTTTGGATCATAGAATCTATAACTCTTTACTTCCATTCCTGAATGTTTAAAAATAGGCGTGTGATTACCCCATGATGGTTGTGGTATATATACTGTCTTTGCAAAGGGATAGAAAGCGCTTAAAAATGCTGCTCCAACCCTGAGAGCTCCAGTTCCAGAAATTGTTTGAACTGTTGCGGCAAGTCCATTTTTAATTATATCAGAGTCAGATCCAAGAGCTAGTTGAATACTATGTTTACAAAATTCTGGCGTCCCAGAGATTGGTGAATATTCCTTATCTAAATGTTTTGAGATTAATTGTGATTCTGCCTTTCTCACAGAAGGAAGTACATAAGGCTTGCCATTATCATCCCTATAAGCACCAACGCCAAGGTTTATCTTGTTGGGGTTGGTGTCCCTTTTGAAGGCTTCAGTAACTCCCAGGATTGCATCAGGCGGTCCCATCTCTACTTGAGACCACCACGAACTGAAACAAGGATATCTTGAATTTTCGCAAGTGGATTTAATGTAATTGTTTAAATTAATTAACTATTACCTTGAAGTGATTGCTAAAACCAGAGAAGATTTACCCCTCTCTCTCGGTTTAATAACACAATTTTTCGAATTGACAATAGTAAACCAAATGAAACGAGCAAATACGATTATGGTAGATTTTACTGTTAGTAATAGGATTCAATACAATCTTAACAAATTTGGAGAATTTTCTGTCGATCTCAAAATTGTTTTAGCTAAACCGATATTCAAGAAAGCATAGTCGGAAACAGGATCAAACTATAGGCCAATAAGTCTGTTTCTCAAAAATATTTGAAAGTATCATGGGTAATAAAATAATAAACTTCCTCATATCATGTCACATTATCAACCAAAGTCCACATGGCTATTAGAAGGGTAAATCAGTCATAGCGACAAGCCATAGGCCGCTCTGTAAGTGGCAATGTCAGTCTCGAAACTCAGTGGGAGCGAAAGACAGAGACGATCGCAGGGTTTTTCTGTCCTTGTCTACGCGTACCACGCGTATTATTATTAGAGAGAGACAGCCTAACCTTCAGATTCTCTCTCTCCCTCACCCGAGCTAACAAGTTTCAGGCTGGCTTGTCGCCTCTATCTGTAATATCTCTATGAAATCAATACACGCATAGCACTCGAATAAAGAGTACATAGTAGCAATTTTCAGGTAAAATATTTATCCGACTGAAGCAAAACCTAATAACACATGGTTCATTTAAGAGGGCAAGACCAAAAACCTATAGAAATCTAATGATAGACAAAGAATTATATTAATTGACAGTTTTATGGTTTTTCAAAATGCTTCTTACTATTCTAGCTACTTCAGTATTATATTCCATTGCTCTGGTGAATGTGTTTGGAGAAAGATTTATTTCGCCCAAAACTGTCAATTCCACTAATTCTTTGTCTATCATTAGATTTCTATAGGTTATTGGTCTTGGCTTCTTAAATAAACCATGTGATATTAGGTTTTTCTTCAGTCGGCTAAATATTTTACCCGACGGTTGCCTCCTCTCTGGGTACATTCGCAGCGATAACGCTATATTTTTTTCGCTTTTATAAAACACTTGAGCATATCATACTTTTCGAAATATTGAAACATTTCAATAAATTTTTGTTCGAAAATGACAATAGTAAGTATTTCTTTTTTACCATGCCAATATTTTTAGGTTTATTTACCCAAAGACTTTTTGTTTTTGTCAAAGCTCACTCTGATAAACCTTAGTCTTTTAAAAGCAGTTTTGAAGGCATATCTCTCACTTGATTTAACAAAATGATATTTTTGTGTTACACACAAAATCAAAGTCGCAGCAAACCATGGTAATTTTTAAAAACGTGAAATATTGAAAAAACTAATAATCAAAACCTTGCATGTGATACATCATTTTGAAGGAAGGTTTATGTAGACTTTCAGAAAAAATAACATATGGCATGTTCCATAAGAAAAATATCAAGTTTGTGTTGGATAGGTCTTTAAAAAAACTAAAAAAAGGCCTCTTCCAAAAATTGGAAATTTGGACAAAAATGCAAACTTTTGAAAACGACTTGACTTATTAAAAAGCGGTTTTCATATTTACACTTGTCTCGAAAATAATGCCCAGGTCATGTCTATTCGTTTTTCTCTTTCTATTCTAGAAGTTAACTAAACCCTCAATTCCCATCGAAATTTACCAATGCTGTACATATATTTAATTTGATATTTTTGTTTTTATTTCGTTGAAATTTTTTTAAATGTTAAATGAGGATTCGCCGTTTATTCATACAGATAGATTCATATTTTTATACAAATAAATGGGATTATTTTCGTTGCAGAACGATAGTATCAGAATTTGGTGAAATTTTTCCAAACGAAGTCATTTTTACGTAGATAATTCTTGTTTTTTTCGTGTTTTTGAAAAATTGCCGAACTCAACAGCTTCTGCAGATTGAGTTAGAGTGAAGCTTGTACTTGGTGGCTTCCTACACTTCAGCCTAATCTGCGTTACTTCAATACAGGGTGGTAAAAAAACAGTAATTTCGTTTGCTTGAAAAAGTGACTGAAAGTTGATTATTTCAAATGGAATACCCTGTATATTATTGAAAATTCGGAAGGCTGCTGGCATTTGCTTTTTATATATGTACATCATACCTGTACCTAACTTGTCAGGTTTCGGACTAATGAGCATTTATATGTGAAAATGTTCCTTGTACATGGTGTCCCCATTCGGTATTTGGTAAGAATGCCATGATTTCTATTAAATACTAACGTTGTGACAATCTACTAATAACTAATATTGAAGTTTCGCTTATCACTTGGTGAAACATGATTAAATACTGATATTTAAAATAAAAACACTTGGCTTTAAGTTTCACAAATATATTGAATAAAAATTAACAATGAAATTAGTCAACTAGTTTCGGGTTATGGGCCCATTATCAAGACTGAACAGAAAAATACTCAACAAGCTCATTTATAATATTGATTGTAATAGAGGGGAAATTTGGCATTCAACTTGTTCATTTACGATGGGGTAATTCCTCTTAATGGCACTACTAATTTCTAAAATTTCCAACAGGTCAAGAGGTTTGCCCTTTTTACCTGGGTGGAGGCATATTGTTTTCTCGAAGTCGATGAAATGTTTAAATTTTATACAATGCTCTGAGAAACCAGTGGTGTTTTTGTTAAACAAAATTGACTTTTTATGTTCTTCTACGCGAGTATTGATTTTTCTGCCTGTTTGTCCGATATAAAAGGCTGGGCATTCATTGCAGAAGATTTTGTAAACACCACTGTTTTCTCCAATATTATTCCTATCCTTGTTATTGACTAAGAGTGACTTTAAATTACGTTTATTTGTACATATGCTTTTAATACCGTTTTGTGATAATCTGTTGATGATTTTATTACTAATTCCTGCAATATAGTTTATTAAATGATATTTTTGTTCGCTTTTTATGACTGGTGAGGGGTAAATTGAATTTAGAATATTCTTATGTCGTTTTTTCTTTATCATTTGATCAATCAAGATGTCTTTATAGCCGTTATTTATTGCTAATAATTTTAAAATATTAACTTCCTTAGTGAAATTTTCTTCAGAAAGAGGAATGGCAAAAAGTCTATGTATGAATGAGTGAAATGCACTTAATTTAATTTTAATTGGTTGACTGCTATCATTGTGTATTAGCGTATCTGTAAAAGTAGGTTTTCTTAAATGTGAGAGCATGTTCTTTTCTAGTTATTTGGATATCTAAATAGTTAAGGGAATGTTGTTCATTTTCTATTTCTTTTGTGAATTGAATTGAAGGGTGAAAAGAGTTAATGTATTTGAGAAAATTATCTAACTGTCTATCCGTCCCACACCATATACAAAAAATGTCATCAACATAACGCCGCCATAATAAAACATTACTAATCAGGCTGTTTGTAGATTCAAAGATTTTATTCTCTAAGTCAGACATAAAGATTTCACTGAGAAGAGGTGATAACGGTGAACCCATTGGCAAACCATCTGACTGTTGATAAACTATTCCATTAAATTCAAAATAACTTAGTTATTTTGAATTAGTAATAAAATCATCAACAGATTATCACAAAACGGTATTAAAAGCATATGTACAAATGAACGTAATTTAAAGTCACTCTTAGTCAATAACAAGGATAGGAATAATATTGGAGAAAACAGTGGTTTTTACAAAATCTTCTGCAATGAATGCCCAGCCTTTTATATCGGACAAACAGGCAGAAAAATCAACACTCGCGTAGAAGAACATAAAGAGTCAATTTTGTTTAACAGAAACACCACTGGTTTCTCAGAGCATTGTATAAAATTTAACCATTTCATCGACTTCGAGAAAACAATATGCCTCCACCCAGGTAAAAAGGGCAAACGTCTTGACCTGTTGGAAATTTTAGAAATTAGTAGTTCCATTAAGAGGAATTACCCCATCGTAAATGAACAAGTTGAATACCAAATTTCCCCTCTACTACAATCAATATTATAAATGAGCTTGTTGAGTATTTTTCTGTTCAGTCTTGATAATGGGCCCATAACCCGAAACTAGTTGACTAATTTCATTGTTAATTTTTATTCAATATATTTGTGAAACTTAAAGCCAAGTGTTTTTATTTTAAATATCAGAATCTACTAATAATATCGACATTTTCGTCACTTCAGAAATTGCAAATACCTTCAAAAACGATGGAACAAAATTATTCAAACGAACTTCTTATGAATTTGTTTATTATTTTTGGACAGTTGACGAAATTATCAGCAGGACATGTAAAAGTTAGATAAAATGTATCCGAATCTACCGCCAATAAACCTCAAGAAATTTATACGAATTCAGAACAATTTCAATGCGTATGGATAAACTTTAAAAACAAACCAAGAGACATGATTGTGGAAATATTGATATAAATAATTATAAAAAAGTAAAACAATTATATGCATGTTTCACAATATGTTCGAATCGCTGGCCGTTCAAGCACTTTTCATTCGGATTCAAAACTTCAAATGTTTGGGTAATACTTTATAACAATTCGTCTCCCGAACGCACGTTTTTGAATGTATTTGGAACTTCTGAGATGTCGAAAATATCGATATTATTAGTAGATTGTCACAACGTTACTGTCAGATAGTAATCATGGCATGCTTACCAAATATCGAATGGGGATACCATGTTCAAGGAACATTTTCACAAATAAATGCTCACAAGTCCGAAACTGGACTAGTTAGGTATAGGTATGATATACATAGATAAAAAGGAAATTCTAGCAGCTTTCCGAATTTTCAATAATTTATAGGGTATTCCATTTGAAATAATCAACTTTGAGTCACTTTTTCAAGCAAACAAAATGACTGTATTTTTTTACCACCCTGTATTGAAGTAACGTAGATTAGGCAGAAGTGTAGGAAGCCTTCAAGTATCACCAAGCTCCAACCTAAATTTCGATGTCATAGTATTTCTCAACTCGAAGATATCAGCGTTTTAATAGGTCTTGATTTCCGAAGAAAAAAAATTAAAATAATTTTTATTTCGAAAACGGTAACAGTTAGGTATAGGAAAATATCATGAGAAATTATTGGGAAATTGTTGTAGATTCAAAAAATAATATTATATACAGGCTGTTCCATTTGAAAAATCAAAGTTGCTACTTCTTTCTAATAGAAGTGGCAACACTGCAATGCCAAAACGTTTTTTAGTTGGGTAGAGAATGTCCTACTATGACCTCCATTAAATTTTCAAAGTGATCCGTTGTATGGTTCACAAGGAACGTCTAATATGCCATCCACCGTGAATCACCCTATATATATATATATATATATATATATATATATATATATATATATATATATATATATGAATATATATATATATATATAATATATATATATATATATATATATTCATATATATATATATATATATATATATATATATATATGAAAAAAACTTGGTTCACGGAATGAACCGCGTAAAAGATTTGAAAAATCTCGACGTTTCGGCTCCTTTTGCGAAGCCATCTTCAGGAGAATTAGAAGGTAAATAATTCAGACTCGTGGCCTCCATCTGCCTACTCCACGAATCGAATTAGGAGGAATCGGAAACAATACGATTGCGTGGTCTCAACCTGCCTACTCCACTAACCGTACTGCTTCCTGTCAACTCTGAAGTCTCAATCTGCCTACTCTTCAGAGTCAACTGACGGGCCGATCGTCGCGTGGCCGTATTTCTAGGGGAGGGGGGTGGGTACTCACTCGCAAAAGGAGCCGAAACGTCGAGATTTTTCAAATCTTTTACGCGGTTCATTCCGTGAACCAAGTTTTTCAAATACTTCCGACCGCGGAAATCTTTCTGAACATATATATATATATATATATATATATATATATATATATATAATATTATATACTTAAATGATATATAATATATGTAATTATATATATATATATATATATATATATATATATATATTCATATATATATATATATATATATATATTTTTATATATATATATATATATATATATATATAGATTTATATATATATATATATATATATATATATATATATATATATATATATATATCATATTATATCTAATATATAAAATTCTCGTGTCACGGTGTTAAGTTAAACTCCTCGGAAATAGCTCGGCCGATTCGGATGAAATTTAGTGTGCATATCGGGTAGGTCTGAGAATCGGCTAACATCTATTTTTCATCCCCCTTAATGTTAATTTTTATTTTTCAGACAAAATTTTCTGTTCAATTTTTTATATGATACAACATTCAAAAATACATACAACCCTAAATTTTCACCCCTCTACGATCCACCCCTATTTTGTATTTGTTAAATTCCTCCGATTCTGATGAAATTTTGTGTGCATCTCAGGTAGGTCTGAGAATCAGCCAACATCTATTTTTCATCCTCCTAAATGTTAAGGGTGGTCCAACCCCTAATTTTCAATTTTTATTTTTCAGACAAAATTTTGTGTTCTATTTTTTATATGATATGAAATTCAAAAATACATACAACCCTAAATTTTCACCCCTTCACGATCAACCCCTATTTTTCATTTGTTAAATTCCTTCGAAATGGCTCGACCGATTCTCATGAAATTTTTTTGCATATCGGTTAGGTCTGAGAATCGGAAATAATGTATTCTTCATCCCCCTGAAAAATGAGGGATTTTTTTTTATTTTTAGACGCATTCAAAAATACATACAACCCCAAATTTTTAACCGTCTACGATCAACTATTTTTTATTTGTTAATTATAAACTTCATTTTTTTTGACAAATTTTTTATTTTCATTTTGTCATGACTGAAATAAATGAATAAAAAAATTCATATTACCCTCCTACGATCATATTTTTCCATCGCGATTTTCATTTTTTAAAATTTTATTCACAGATCCGCAATAGGGTTACAAGATGGCAATCGAAAATAACAATAATCGGTCTGAGAATAGGTCGTTATATATTTTTCATACCCCTAAGTGATAAGGGTGGTTCTCCACAAACATTTCAATAAATTCATTGGACAAAATTTTTTATTCTTATTTTTTTATGATGTTGCATTAAAAAATACATACAACTCTATATTTTCACCCTTCTATCAACAACCCATATTTTTTAATAGCCATTTTAATAATTTAAACAATGTTTGCCGGATGAGATAGATTGATAGGTAGATATAATGATAGATAGATAGTTAGATATGCATATAGATAGATAGAATGATAGATAGAGATACATTGGCAGATAGATGAATAGATAGATAGATACAAATAATTTATATGGCAGAACAACGTTTGCCGGGTCAGCTAATATATATATATATATATATATATATATATATATATATATATATATATATATATATATATATATATATATATATATATATATATATATATATATATATATATATATATATACATAAGCGCCGACTCCATGGGGCCTGAGGGGGCCGGGCCCCCTCAAAAATTTAATATAATTATTGTTATATTATGCTTTGTAAATCGACGTATATTGAAGAAGAATGAAAACAACGAAGCAAGCTCCCCGCACACTTTCAAACCTCCAAAGATATACTACAAAGCTCTTTACATTGAAGTTTGTTAAACTGTGTAATCTATCATTACTGAGCTGTTTGCATCAACTGGGCTCACTCAGGGAACAGGTCATTGCAGTTGATGAAGAGTGCTTGCTTTTAGTAAACAGAGGTGAAACAAATTTTGAAAAATCAACTGAATTTTGCAAAAATTACCTAGCCATTGAAAGACTGCGCATACACGCAAGAGCCTCAACTTTGTTTTTATTTTAACAACCCTGAGATTTATCGAAAGTAAGCTTATATTAGCTATTTCACTTATTAATCAAAGTGCTTAAGGTGCAATATTCCATGTTTCATTCTTTTAATGATATTTTAGGATTTATTTAAATATAATTTGTCTTTTCAGAGCTATTTATTTACTACTCTGTAATAGTCTATAAGCATAATTATTACTGTAAATTATTTAAGCTTTTTACGAAAATACCGTGCGTATTTATGCTTTGTTTCGTTTTTCAATAGCATAAAATGTGTCAGGCTTGTCAAGTTTCCCGGAGTGTCGAGTTATCGAGAGTCGAGGTTTCGGTGTTCTAATGTTTATTATATGACTATAAAATGTTAAAAAAAACTTTAAAACTCACTATTTTTCATCTAAAATTCAGAAAATTTTCCGGGACAAGGGGTGGTATGGGCCCCCCCAATATTTTTCATAAGTCGGCGCCTCTGTATATATATATATATATATATATATATATATATATATATATATATATATATATATATATATATATATATATATTTTATATATATATATATATATATATATATATATATATATATATATATATATATATATATATATATATATATATATATATATATATATATATATATATTTATATATATATATATATTTATATATATATAATATATATATATATATATATATATATATAGATATATATATATATATATATATATATATATATATATACATATATAAAATGAAAATACATTAAATTCGAATAATAAATAAGATTTAAACGTTTATTGGTGAAGCTATATGTTATTAAATAAGAATGTTTTCTATGTATATTTACAACTCTACAAAAATAACTACACCTTTGAAAAATTACGATAACATTGTAGTGGATAGTTTTGATTTCTTGATGTCTCAAAATGATGCTGAATATGAACAGTACCTAGTTCAGAGATTATATATATATATATATATATATATATATATATATATATATATATATATATATATATATATATATATATATCATACATAACTAATTGAACAGTTTTAGAATATGGGAAGAGGAACTCCTAAAAATTGTGGTTCAGCAAAATAAATATTACAATTTTTTTTTTCACAATGATTACTGAAGATTCGAATGAAATCTCCTAAAAGTTGATTAAAATGTCACTCTCCCATTCTACTATTCCACACTAGTTTTAACCTAGTCTAAATATTCAGCTAGTTATCTATAAATGATTTCTTCTTACCCTGTTCTCTGCGGCGCATAGTTCAAGTTTGTAGTTTTACAAAGAGAAAATAATAGTTTGCTTTTTTTCAAAGCCATTTTTACACGATATATTAACAGTAAAATAAAAATTAAAAAAAAGTAGAATGCTGCCGGTAAAAATTGAAAACTGTAAGTGACCTATTGAGTGAAAAAACTTAGGTGTTATTGAAGTTGGAGGGGACAATGTCGCAAAAGGTCACAGCTGATTTGTGTCAATAGCATAGCAATCAGTGTTGCCAACTACCGGATAGTTACAATTAATTCTTAGGCTCTTGCACCGTATATTTTTAAACTAAGTTTAATGACAAACCGCGTTCAATTTGACATTTTCGCTTGCACCAAAATATAAACGGCATTAAAGCCTTCTTAAACCCCGCATAATATAAGTTTCGTTAAACGACGTTTTATAATAAAAAAACACATGAAAAACAAATGTATGTACAAGTACATTAAGTATAGTTGTGAGGAGGTGAGGTGGGCAGTGGCTGACTAGGCCTGGAGGGCGTGATGACAAAACCAAATTTGGTTCTCGGACTGCTCACGCTTGATATATTTTTAATATGAATTTTACAAACAACTAATAATATGAATGTAATAACTTTCAAAAAGAATCAATTAATTATAATGTGTTTAATCTATGCTCTATCTATAGTAATTTTTATTTACATAGATATATAGATATGGGTGAGAAAGTTAGAATGCTATCAGCATTCAGCACATCAACCAGCATGTAGAGTACAAGAAATAAAGTAGAATAGAATAAAAAAAGTAACTTTCATTTTCATGTATGAAGACAAAGCATTGACACTTATAATATCAGTTCGTTGTATTTCTTTTTTTTTTGAGACTATTCTACTTGTTTCCGTGCCTTCATTTTACTGAACTTCTCATTACATTATTTTAGTACCAAAATTAAACGCATTGTTTATAATCGTAGTTCTATCAGTCACTGAACTATCATTCAGGCTTTTCAGTTTGGCGTGTCTTTTATATTTTTGTAGATATTGTTAGACCTAATTTACTTTCTCCAGTATCGATCGTGTGCCAAAATTTAATGTAGGTGAAAAAGGTAAAATCACAGGAAGTAGCAAACTTACTGATGCATCTAGTATCAATATTGCTTTGGTTGAATTTCCAATATGTTCCAAAGTACTGACAATTGTTTCCACTTTTTATTTCACGATTTCAACTGAATCGTAATGAGTACGCTAACGGACAAACGTTTTGGATATTTTCCTATTTTTTATGCAAGTATCTCCCATCTATCGGCAGATGACGAGAATAATGAATAGAACTTCCAATTCCACTTATAATAAAGAACATAAGTTCAAATATAACAGAAGGAATCTGCAGAGAAAATATCCCAGTATAAGCTTCAAATTGATTTAGAAAAATCTTCATAACTTTGCATGCGTACGAGGCCTCCAACTTCAAACTGTCTGTTATTTACTGATCACAGTTTGTAATTTGATTAAAATTGATTTTTCAAGATCTGGAGGCTCTCAGGACCAGAGGCCCGGGGCGGACAGCCCCCTTAATCCCTCACTGGAGGTGGGGTTCGGAAGATGAATACTGATCCAGAATTCGTTTTCCTAAGTTTGCCAACAGTGATTAACTATGCCATGAGGAAACCTCTGAGAAAAACTCATAGCAAAACAGTCCACCTTGAGGTCTGATGCCAGGCTCGACCTCAGGGTGGACTGTTTTGCTATGAGTTTTTCTCAGAGGTTTCCTACCGAATGTTAGATAGTGAGTCTAAACACAAAGCTATGTTATATAATAGTATTGTCATTTAGTAAGGAGTGTGACACCAGCAAGTAAGATGGGTTGATTGTAAAATTAAGTTAAACCAAGCTATATTTTCTGAAAGTAAATTTATCTGTGAATAAACAATTAAACTCTGAGTAGAACGTAAATAATTAGAAATTGCCTTCGCTAGAATTTAATTATTTCATTATCTTATAAAGTGAAATATTTTATATTTCATGACCTTATTGTTTAAAGAACAGGAAAATAATTTACATAAGAGAGTGATTGAAATAACTCAGCATTTCATTTCATATGAACTTACAGTTTGCAAAATTTTAACCTTATAAAAGATTATTAGAAACATACCAACTGCATCTCGAACAGCTTTTACACCATGTGACCTTTTACCCTTTTCTCAAGGCTGTCCTTCCTTTGAAGCAACTTGTTGCATATTGTTGCTAAATAGTAGTAATTTAAAAAAAAAATTTTTTTTGACTATATGACGCCTAATTGCGTGCTTCTATTCATGAATTACATTGAAGAAATCAGATTCAGAATTGTGAAGAATTCCTCCGAATTTTTTCACCAACTTCTAGATACATTCTCGTCAATTAAAACGTTTTAGTTAAAAGTATCAAACTTGTAATGATATTAAAAAGCTTTTGATGTTGCTCTGAATGGAATATTAAATATCAGAAAGTTGTGAAACTTGTCCGGAACATGCATAGATATAAATTATATATACTTGATATACATTAAGATTTCTATGAGAACATGTTTCGACTTGATAAGCTGCTGACTTTTTTTTTTAAAGGGGATTGTGGTTCACAGGCGAATATTTCGTATGTGTCCCACCATCTACCCTCATGGGTTCGTAAACAGTGTACATTACCCAGTAAATATATATAAATGTAACCACTGAAACTCATAGGACGCATACAAACACTCAAGAACATGGTGCGAATCGAACCCACCAACTCCGTCAACGAAGACGGAGCCTCCAGATTAGCTGCTGACTTGATTTCCGTTGATGTTAAAGTATTAATCTGCGAACTTTCGTTTCATATAAATTTTACCCTGCTGAATATTAAGGTAAGCAACAAAGAACGATTATCAGTGTACGAGTCAATTTCACATATGACAAAAAAATGATTGGTGGATATGATAATACGGAAAGAAAGAACGACATCTTCAAAAAAATAGACTGATTAATTCATTTTTGCAAAAAAAATATCCAATTTGTAATTTTATTTTCATCTTACTTTTTCTAGTGTGGCAGACAGGTCGAACATGTTTATTTCAGAATAAAGTATAAACTTTAAAATAAAAACACTTGACTTATGTTTCACAATATAAAAATATTTAGATAATAGGGACTTAAAGCAGTTCTTCAAATAGATCACTTATCCTTATCCGTAACGTAACGGAGATACGTGATTAATCGAAAAGAGACATAAAGCAAATGCAACGTAACCATACATGTGTTTTAATTTTTAACCTAAAAAATAGTGAGAGTTGACATCTCCTAAAAAATAGTGACCTTTTTGAGCACACATTACTTTTGTCGTTTGGTCGTTGATAAACGAGAGCACGGAACACAAAAAAGCAATACGTACTGTTACGAATTCGGGTTCGCTAGGATGATTTCCAATAACTAAATTTAATTAATAAACAAATCGGTATTTATTTACAAAACAGTAATTATAAAATAACCACCTTTTCAATAACTGTCAAAACACAGGTTTCGCTCTTCTTTTATAACATGGTAGTTCACTATATACTAACTGTAGACTAACTGTAGACTGTTGTAGACTAACTCCCGTCTCTTCTATGGTCGCTTATATATGTCTTGTCATTCCTTCGAGAAGCTTCTAGAATGTTCCAGTCTTCGAATTAAGAGTGCAGTTACTTCAACGTTCATCGAATATTCCAGAGAACACAGAGTCGGCTTTAGAAATTTTCGTAACACTGCCCCCTCTTAAGTTTGATCGTCCCGATCAAAATCTTCTGATACACCTCCACCGTGATACTTTGCTAGCCTATCTAAATGTACAACTTTAGGCTTCGTCCTAGGAGTGCGTTGGATTCGGTAGACAACATCATTTATCCTCTTTGTGACTTTATAGGCTCCTTCCCAATTCTGGCTCAATTTAGGTGATAACCCTTTCTTTCGCTGGGGATTGTACAACCATACTAAATCTCCTTCTTTGAATCCGGCTGAGTTCGCCCTCAAATCATACCTGGTCTTCATTCTGTCAGTACTAGCATCTATCTTATCCCAGACGTGCTCATGGATCTTTCTTAGGTGCAGTCTCAATTCATCTGCATAAGTCTTTACTTCCAGTGATGTATCTTCGGGAGTACCGAAGAGCAAATCACATGGTAAACGTAATTCTCTACCAAAGAGTATCTTTGCTGGAGTATGACCTGTGGAATCATGAACCGATCCTCGATAAGCCATCAACAGTACTGGCAAATGTCTGTCCCAATCCTTTTGGTGATCAGCCACAACCTTCGACAGGTATTGTTCCATGGTGCGATTGAATCTTTCCACCATCCTATCTGACTGTGGATGTAATGGAGTGGTTCTGGTCTTTCGGATGTTCAATATCTCCATCACTTTCTTAAAAACTTCGCTTTTGAAGTTTCTTCCCTGGTCTGAGTGCAATTCCAGTGGAACTCCGTATCGAGATATGAACTGATCTACCAGTACACGTGCGACAGTCTCAGTCTCTTGGTTCGGAAGAGCATAGGCTTCAGGCCACTTGCTGAAGTAATCCATGACAACCAGTATGTATTTATTTCCATCGTTAGAAGTTGGAAATGGCCCGGCAACATCAATACCGATCCTCTCAAATGGAAGCCCTACATTGTATTTCTCCATTTTTCCATGAGTTCTCTTTGAGGGTCCCTTAGTGGCTGCACATGTACAAATAAAAGAAACTTGAAGTCATTCTCGGTCAATAATAAAGAAAAATCTAACATCGGAGAAAACAGTGGAATTTACAAAATATTTTGCGACGAATGTCCTGCTTTCTATATTGGACAGACAGGAAGGAATATAAATATTCGTGTTGAAGAACATAAAAAGTCAATTTTACAAAACAAAAATACCACTGGCTTCTCTGAACATTGTATAAAATTCAATCACTTCCTGGATTTCAACAAAACCAAATTGTTACATTCAGGTAACAAAGGAAAACGCCTTGACCTTCTTGAAATTCTCGAAATAAGTTCCGCCCATAATAGTCAATTACCCCTTGTAAACGAACAAATTGATTTTCAGGTATCACCTTTGCTTTTGTCTGTTTTATAAATTACGGCGCAATACTCTCCTGTAGTCAGTCTTGATAATGAGTTCATAACTCGAAACATGTCGACTTTTCGTTACTGCTAAATACAGTATCTAAATATTTTCATATTGTGAAACATAAGCCAAGTGTTTTTATTTTAAAGTTTATACTTTATTCTTTATGATGTTTCACCAAGTGATGTGCGAGAATTCAATCTCAGTTATGTTTATTTCAACTAATGGCACTAGAGTATGGTTTATTTTTATTGAGTACCCTTAGTTAAACTAAAAAAAAACATAATCCGCTTTGAGCTATTACCATTTCCATGAAACTCATAGAAATGTTACGTTTATATCACGGTATAAAAATGTCAACTCAACGAATGTTTAATATGTGATGAAATGAAATTGACAGTAATAATCCATCACGGTCTACGGTTTGATAGTGTGGTAGTAGACGACACAAAAAAGAACGAAGCATTTTTTAGAGCATGCGCATAAGCCAAAATTTTATGCGCCATTTTAAAAATTTGAATTAAAGCGCGCAAGTTCATGAGTTAAAATAGCTTTAGAATGCAAACCAAGCGTAAGATTTTCTCAATTATTATTTAAAATCAATATGATATACGGATAACAAATCTAGAAGGAAACTCTTAATGCAATTAAAATGTGGTTAGCCAAAATATTTTGGAGTTATAAGACAAAAGACTAATGATTATTTTTCCCAACAAACTTTGCTTCAATTACAGGGAATACTTATAAACTGAAGGTTTAAGTATAACTGGTCATTGAGAAGAATGTAATTATGGGATTTTTGGATCTTGTTTATTTCCATGGCTTCCAGGAAGTTCATTATCATACCTTTATCACAGTAATGAAGAATTTTTGGTTTGAAAGAGGATGAGATGTTATGTTTTTTTGACTCTAGATGTTCCCTAAATGCTGATTGTCCGTTTTTTAGATGTTCTTTTAGCCTGGTTCCAAAACATCTCCCGGTCTGACCTATATATGTTGAATTACATTCTTCACAGTCCATTCTATAAATTTCTGTTCTCTTCATTGTATCGACTTTTGACATTTTGTTATTAAAAATCATTCTATCCAATCTGCTGTGACTCGAAGTAGCAGTATTCAAATTATTATTTTTAAAGAATTGAATGATCTTCGAAGAGGGGATGTGCGTATAAGGGATGCTCACAAACTTTTGTACATTTTTGTTATTGTAGTATGGTCCATATAATTTCAAATTGATAAAATGTTTCTCTTTTTTCGAAATTAAACTATTTATTATTTTTAGTGGAAAATCATTGTTAATACCTATCGCGCGAATCACGTCAAGTTCTACCATAAGGTCTTGTTTAGTGTTGCCTCTCGACGAGACGAGACGAGAGAAGGCTCTCTCTCGTCTCGTCTCGTTAGACGAGAGAAAATGTCACTCTCGTCTCGACGAGAGTCCGTTTCTCTCGTCTCGTCTCGTCTCGACCCTTAAAAAAAATATATTAAATCCCTATGTATTTTATTAGGGCTTGCTCCCTCCAAACCTTTTTTATGGGTACGACACTGAAATGAACTTTTCTCCTGAGGAATATATATAATTTTCTACCTTTCCAACATAAAGAAAATTTCTATACGATAAAATTTAGTTTTATTCCGATTAATCCTTGTACTTCACAACAATATTTAAAAAACCCGGCAAACTATAACATCTGAAGCAAGTAAACATACATAATTATAATAATGAATTGGAGGTAATAAATAACTATATAATAAGAATATTATCTAATGCCTGGACACTAGAGGGAGGAAAAATAAATTTTATAATAAAAACGAAAGGTAAAGGGAGACTTTTCTTCCCTAACGGAAGAGGGAGAAAAAGTGCCATTTTTCTACCTTGTATGCGGGTGAAAAATGTAACTTTTAACATTAAACAGTTAAACGGTCAATAATGGATATTTGAAGTTAATAGTAAAAAAATATAATTTTTAATAATTACAAGAATGTATTGTATTTCTATTTTGGTATATTGTAACATAATTACAAAAGTAAATGAAATTATTAAAAGTTAGTACCTAAATAATATAATAAAACAATGAAATGGGAAAAAAATACCTATGTGTGTATTAATTGTATCATTTAAGAATATATACTTATATATAATTCCTTCAGTGATGTCAGGACTAGTCCTTTTTCTAACCTAATGTAAACACCATGCTAGATAGTAAATGACGGAGAATGTGAGGTCACTATCAACGATCACTGAAAGAAGTATACTTTTTTATATATTATTTTTTATTGAATAAATATTATGTATTAATTACTTTTAAATGTATACCTTTTATTAGTCGATTTAATCAATGCATGATAAAAAAATTCAGCATAAATATAAATATTTAAAATTCCTGCATTTTTATAGGTGGGTAAATAAAGCCCTTTTTCTTCATTTAACTCCGAAACGTTTTTTTTTAAGAATTCTCCTTGTTCATAAGGTTCACGTAAAACTGAACATACATCTTAAATAAGAAAAAGCGCCCCTTCCTTCCCCCCTTAAAATCACGCTTGAATTGGAAAATTTAACAGGGAAAGTTGGTAAAATAGTAATAAATTTAGTAAAAAAAGAAACGAGGGAACTTTTCATTCTTATTTTTTTGGCCAGTAGGCATTTTAATAATATAGGATTTTCATAATATGACCCTGACTGCTAGACTAACTTTTATGAAATAACATTTAAAACTCATAAAAAGGTACCAATATACATTTGTGTATTCGTCATATAAAAATTTAGATATTCCGTTCCACATAATTTTGTCTCTTATAAACATGATGGAACGAACCATTGTATTTATGTAAATTCCTAGAAAAACCCAATCGGGGTAAACTTAACCATAAACTCATAAATCAGGATTGACTATATAAGATAAGACGGACGACTTCAATTCCATGGCCAAGCCCTATGAATATAATTGTTGATATCACGGTATTTGAATTTTACGTAAGCTTACAAGTGATTTGACTGATTTAAGTTATGAAATGACATATTTTGTTTCAATATTTTTTGAAGTTAAAAAATTACATACATATTTGCATCTTTACATGCTCTAGAACCCCAAGGAGCTAAGTTAGAAAAAACACTTTTTATCCCAACTTTTAACAGCTATTCTTTCATAAAAATAGGTAGGTACCTAATTTTTTCCCAAAAATTTGTCACTAAACTTTTTTAATAAAGGACCCCGCACGGAATTAATGGGCTTTTGATTTTCAGTGGAATTTGATGAAACTGGGGTATGTCCTTTTTATTTATTTTTTAACAGACGTGAAATTGATATTATTCAAAAGCTAAGAAAGTCAAAACAGTTTTCCTCAGTCTTACGGTGAGTTCGGGTTGAGGCTCGGAGCACTCGGAGAGCGCACTATTTTCGGTTTTCTGGTATTTTTGAACCTCGGAGTATAAAAAGTTCGATCACCCTTAAACTATTCGGGTCGTCAAAGATGCAAATGTGTAATTTTTTAAGCTGAGGTAAATATCTCAAAAACTATTTAGCCAAAACAAGTTATGTAGACCTTTATGTCTTGAAATTTACGTAAAATCCAAATGTATAATAATATACGGTATGTCTCTTTAGTTTACTCAAAAATGCAATGTTTCATTATTTTTCTGTTTTACCAGTCAGCAGAAAAAAGCTATAAGTTTTACAGCCGTATTCACCATCTGCCGCTAACTTCTTAATAGGCTCTGTTGAGTGCGTAAAGGCGGCTACGCACCTAGCTCTCTACTTGACAAGTATGCTGACACAAGCTTTTTGTACAATTAACATTAATGTGTTTATGGTAAAATACAGCAGAAGTGTTTGCGAGTTTTACCATACACACCTTCATTTATAATATTGTACAAAAAGCTTGAAAAAGCATACTTGTCAGGTAGACAGCTATATGTGTAGTCGCCTTTACGCATTTAGCGGCCTGATAAAAAGTTAGCATCTGATGGTGAATACGGCTGTTAGTTTTCCAATCGAAGATAGAAATAGTGCAAACTTAGTCACACCCAGTATATATTATTACTATATACTACTAATAACTACCCGCTATTAATTTAAAATGGATAACGTAAAAACTAAGTACAATTTACACTGCTTATTTTCAAAGGATATTACGAGAGATATACCTATCTAAATATTTATCACGATTTTTGCATACTTTGATAAAAACTATAGGAAACATGACATAAATAACGGCTTAACTGTTTAATTTGTAAAATTGTAAAAAATGTTGGCTCGAGAGATCGAGATAAACGAGAAATTCTCGACGAGAGAGGGGTTTTCTCTCGTCTCGTCTCGAAATTTTTTCGAGAGAAAATATCTCTCTCGTCTCGTCGAGACGAGAGACGAGAATCTCTCGTCTCGGCGGCATCACTAGTCTTGTTTTGATAAAGGAACCGAAAAAGCCCTATGAATCATTGAGTGAAGAGTCGCGAGTCGATGGCTAATTGGACTGAAAGAATTATAACTTATGATGGCGTCTGAGAAAGTAGGTTTCCTGAATATTCTATATGAAAATTTATCCTGTTGTTTCGATATTGTTAGGTCGAAAAAATTTAACGAATTATTTTGTTCTGTTTCTACTGTGAACTTGATCTTATCATGTATTGAATTTAGATATGTTAGGTATAATTTAATATGTCGGTCTGCCCCATTGAATCCAACCAAGATATCATCCACATAGCGGTAAAAAAAAATAATATGTTTTTTTAGATAGATCTGATTCTAATATTGTGGTTTCCATGTTGTCCATGAATATGTCTGCTAATAACGGGCTGAGGGGAGAACCCATAGGAAGACCTGAATTCTGTAAATATATTTTGTTCTGGAATCTAAAAAAGTTCTGTCTCAAAACAACATTAAATAATGTTGAGAATTCTGTTTTTGTTGCTGGAAGTGTTTTTTGTTTTTCTAAGATGTTTTCAATTAGAGGTATACACTCTTCCGTAGGTATGTTAGGGAACATGTTGGAGACGTCGAAGGACACTAATTTAACATTTTTATCAAAATCAATTTTTTCTAATTTTTGTATGAGTTCTAATGAGTTTTTCACACTATATTTTGGAGAGATTAGTATGTTCTTTGAAGGCTGTGTTGAGAAATTTTGAAAGTTTACAAGAAGGAGCTTTTGAAAACGAGGCAACTGGTCTAATGGGTAGGCCGTCTTTGTGTACTTTTTTTAGATTCCAGAACAAAATATATTTACAGAATTCAGGTCTTCCTATGGGTTCTCCCCTCAGCCCGTTATTAGCAGACATATTCATAGACAACATGGAAACCACAATATTAGAATCAGATCTATCTAAAAAAACATATTATTTTTTGGTACCGCTATGTGGATGATATCTTGGTTGGATTCAATGGGACAGACCGACATATTAAATTATACCTAACATATCCAAATTCAATACATGATAAGATCAAGTTCACAGTAGAAACAGAACAAAATAATTCGTTAAATTTTCTCGACCTAACAATATCGAAACAACAGGATAAATTTTCATATAGAATATTCAGGAAACCTACTTTCTCAGACGCCATCATAAGTTATAATTCTTTCAGTCCAATTAGCCATCGACTCGCGGCTCTTAACTCAATGATTCATAGGGCTTTTTCGGTTCCTTTATCAAAACAAGACCTTATGGTAGAACTTGACGTGATTCGCGCGATAGGTATTAACAATGATTTTCCACTAAAAATAATAAATAGTTTAATTTCGAAAAAAGAGAAACATTTCATCTATTTGAAATTATATGGACCATACTGCAATAACAAAAATATACAAAAGTTTGTGAGCATCCCTTATACGCACATCCCCTCTTCGAAGATCATTCAATTCTTTAAAAATAATAATTTGAAAACTGCTTTTTCGAGTCACAGCAGATTGGATAGAATGATTTTTAATAACAAAATGTCAAAAGTCGATCCAATGAAGAGAACAGGAATTTATAGAATGGACTGTGAAGAATGTAATTCAACATATATAGGTCAGACCGGAAGATGTTTTGAAACCAGGCTAAAAGACATCTAAAAAACGGACAATCAGCATTTAGGGAACATCTAGAGTCAAAAAAACATAACATCTCATCCTCTTTCAAATCAAAAATTATTCATTACTGTGATAAAGGTATGATAATGAACTTCCTGGAAGTAGTGTTGGGTAGGACACGACATGAAAATGAGTTTGTAAGAGTAGCCTCTTTTTTGTACTGAGCCAGTACAATGTCCCACTTCAAATGACGCGAGGCGTACTGAAGCTCGGCGATACGTTTGAAGTTACGAGTAGGAATATGACATTTGATTTTATTGCAGTACAATAGTTACAGTCTGAACTCTGACTGATGATATATTAATAATCAGTATCGCAAATTGATATGAAACGATTAGCATAGTGAATATTGTTTGTAAGTAGGTAAATAAAAATATAAACAATTAATATATTTCGAAGGGTAAGGATATTCAAAAGCAAAACAGTTGCTTCAATACGTGCCTCATAGGATATTTCCTTATCGCTCGACGAGACTCGAGCAATAATGCAATAAATTTGTAGCATGCGTCTCACTTCCTCTTTGTCTTCATCCTACAGTTTTACGGAGACGGCAAGTAAGAAGCGCCTAGCGCGACACCCGCGTCATAAAATTTAAAGCAGTACAATATAAAATGTTGAGCCGCTCTTACATTTTGACGTCATGTACGGGACAAATGTACTGCCTCTTGTATGTCCTACTCAACACTACCTGGAAGCCATGGAAATAAACAAGATCCAAAAATCCCATAATTACATTCTTCTCAATGACCAGTTAGACTTAAACCACTCCCCACTGTTAAATCTCTGATAACTTGGACCCATATCGATTACATTTTACCACCCCCAGGTACCGAACCGAAATACTTATATTTTCAAGCGATGTCTTTGCAATTCCAATTATGTATTCAGTCTTGATAATGCTGTAACAGGCGAAGCTACTCGAATAAAAAGTTATTTTCATTTTGTGGTGTTTGTTCAGACGAGTTGTTTTCTTATTATTTAATTTTTAACACAAATTATGTTAACTCCAGGTTTAAGAATCGTAAGAGGTCCGGATTGGTCTTGTGGAAGTCAAGGTAAGTTTGTATTTAAGAATTATATGTAAGATATGTGATAAACTTTCCTCATAAAATAATATTATGCCAGTGACATAAATCAGCTAAATTTTGAGATTGTCCAAACATCTAATATTTTAAAAAATTCACTTATGTGTGATATAATGATTGCAAATTTATAGTTTTGATGTGTTAATTTGTTTTCTCAACACCACTTAAGAAGATATATATATATATATATATATATATATATATATATATATATATATATATATATAATATTTATGCAGAGTACAGCATTATTCGAGTAGGATATTTCATTAATGAAATAAGTTTGTGCTAACCCAAAATACATTTGTTTTTTATTCGATTTTGTATTGTAGGAAGCATGGTATGAAGTATTTTTCTATATAAATTAATCTGCACACTAGATTTATAATGACTTCTAGAATATATTGCTAAAATATGTCATTTATTTGAGGAATCAGGAGAGATATGAAATAATTGATGACCAATATTGCGACCTTTGTTTGAAGCAACAAATATTCCAACATCAAACTGAAAAGTTTCCAAAATGCAAATTTCAATTATGATTCAGGATGTTTAATTTATAAACTGAAGTATTCAAAATAATGAACTCAACTGAGGGTTATTGAACAAAGTATGTTAATGCTTTGTTCTTTTCTTTGTTTTTTTTTTTCATATATACCTAATATGAAACAAAATTTGATATATTTTTGTGCCAAAAAGTGCTGCACTAAAACTTAATCAAGACTGAAATAAATTTTTGGAGGAAATCAAAATCATATTACCAACAAACTGTATAAAGGTAATTTTGTTGACAGTTCCAATTCACAATCATTGAAAATATGACAATGATTTCTGACCGAATAGTATTTTTTCTCTTGAATCATTGGGTGAATGAAAATATCCTCAAAGGAAGAAGTTGAGACTTTATATGGTTTGTGATTTGTATTGTAGGTCGATTTAAAATTATGTATTGTAGAACATGGAGTACATAGTACAGTGATCTGTAGCTCTATCTCTCTCTATATATAAATATATATATATATATATATATATATATATATATATATATATATATATATATATATATATATATATTAATTAATATTTAAGGGTATTCGATTCCGTGTTGATGGTTATTGTTTAATAAGAAATACTCTTATGTCTTTGCCAAGCTTTCGCAATTATTTTATTGCTTCATCAGGGCTTCGAACGTTGAGGTTATTGACGTGAACATTGCAAACTTGCTACAATACAATACATTTCAATACTCATACAACACAACAAACATACAAAAGGTCACTATATAAAATTAATCTAAAAGTAAAAATAAAATTACAATTTGAAAACACCTGATCTTTGTTTTGTAAAGAGCTGTCAGTTTTAATTGAAATTTATATAGTGACCTTTTGTATGTTTGTTGTGTTGTATGAGTATTGAAATGTATTGTATTGTAGCAAGTTTGCAATGTTCACGTCAATAACCTCAACGTTCGAAGCCCTGATGAAGCAATAAAATAATTGCGAAAGCTTGGCAAAGACATAAGAGTATTTCTTATTAAACAATAACCATCAACACGGAATCGAATACCCTTAAATATTAATTAATAACAATTCAACGATTCGTAACTCAAATAAGCAACTATATCTACATATATATATATATATATATATATATATATATATATATATATATATATAAAGAATAAAGTTAGTGGGATTTTAGGATCAGTTAAACAATCTTACGATTATATATATTTCTATTTATATAAATATAATCGTAAGATTGTTTATCTGAACCAAAAATCCCACTAACTTTGTTCTTTAAGTATAAATAAAATGGTTCAAGAATATAATGAAAAATGAACTATATATATATATATATATATATATATATATATATATATATATATATATAGTATATATATATATGTATATATATATAATATATATATATATATATATATATATATATATATATATATATATTATATATATATATATAGTATATATATATTAAAGAACAAAGTTAGCAGGATTTTGGTTCAGTTAAAACAATCTTACGATTATATATATTTCTATTTTCATTAACGTTTCGGTCTGTTACTTTGACCTTTATCAAAATGATTGCATCAATATGTTACCATCACTAAAAATAAAAAGACTCATAATAACTTATCGTAAATATCAAAACAGGCTTAACTCACCAGAATTTAAAAACTTTTCACATAAATCACATAAATACATTAACAATTTATAAATATTACGTAAATAAAAAAAAACTTGACATGATCCACAGTAACAAATTTTCAAAAATTTTCGTCTACATAGACACGTCAGCCTTCGCACCTGAAACACCTGTTTTTAATTTCAGTTGATCCTCCACTGTTTATCATTTGCTCAAGATGTTGTTATATATTTTGCTAAGGCTCTTGATATCTGTTTTGTCATTAATGGCATCCGGGTTTGTTTTTATAAAAATCATCTCATGAAACTCACGTTTTCTTTATATGGTATTCTGATTTAAACATTTTTTGTGGAGGAGAAATCAAATTGATGTTTTAATGTTTGTTCGTGTTTTTTCAAGGCGGTGATGTTCTTCCGATCATAATTTATGTCCATTCAGTCTGTTTTTCAAATGCTGGCTAGGTCTGACCAATATATACACCCGAGCAGTCAAGGCATGGTATCTGATATATGGTGTGCGTTTTACTATTATCTGGTATTCTGCTTTTCAATTTGCTGAAGTTAGATTTCAACAAATTATGTCCCTTATGACACATTTTTATATCATGTTTTTTGAAAAGCTTTTCCAGGTTTTCCGACAGCCTTGGAATATATGGTACAGGCAGGTATTGATATTTTTTCTTGAACATTGTGTACATTAGTGCTGTTGTTATTTAATTTGCTGTGTTTTGGTGTTTTTTATATCTTTGCTCGAAAATTGCGTTCACTAATTTTTTTGGGTATGAGTTTCGATATAGTACCTGCTTTGCCTTATTTATTGCGTCGTGATGTAGTTTGGAGTCACTGAGCCTTATTGCCCGATCTGCTAATCCAATGACAACAGGCTTTTTTTTTGAGAAATTTGGTGCATGTGAATTGAAATTGAGGTACAACGTCCCGACCATGTTGGTTTGGTATACCATTTTGTTTCAAGACTGTTGTTATTGTGGTAGACAGTCATGTCAAGGAAATCAATTTTATTTTCATTCTCACACTCTACCGTTGAATTGAAGTTTTCTCATGGTAATTGTTGAATTGTTCCAATATATATTCAGTCTTATTCTTAGGAACTGCTGTGATGCAATCATCAACGTATCTGTAGAAAAAATGGCACAGAAAAATCTAATTTGGTAATTACATCACTCCTCCAAATCTTCCATTACCAGTTGTGCAAACAATACTTGATATTGAGGCACCCATAGCACATCCCTCGATTTGTTTATAGAAGTTATTGCTATATGCAAAATACGTTGATGTTAGTGTAAGTTCAACAGCTGCCAAAAATTCTATCAATGGGATGTCAGTGTATTTTTTTTATATCTTCCCACCTACCCTCTATAACACGCAGAGCTGTTTCAATTGGAATGTTAGTATAAAGAGATATTACATCTAATGATACTAAGACATATTCATCGTACATCAACGTATTTTGCATATAGCAATAACTTCTATAAACAAATCGAGGGATGTGCTATGGGTGCCTCAATATCAAGTATTGTTGCACAACTGGTAATGGAAGATTTGGAGAGTGATGTAATTACCAAATTAGATTTTTCTGTGCCATTTTTCTACAGATACGTTGATGATTGCATCACAGCAGTTCCTAAGTATAAGACTGAATATATATTGGAACAATTCAACAATTACCATGAGAAACTTCAATTCACGGTAGAGTGTGTGAATGAAAATAAAATTGATTTTTCCTTGACATGACTGTCTACCACAATAACAACAGTCTTGAAACAAAATGGTATACAAACCAACATGGTCGGGACGTTACCTCAATTTCAATTCACAGCACCACATTTCTCAAAAAAAAGCTGTTTGTCATTGGATTAGCAGATCGGGCATAAGGCTCAGTGACCCAAACTACATTCACGACGCAATAAATAAGGCAAAGCAGTACTATATCGAAACTCATACCCAAAAAAATTAGTGAACGCAATTTTCGAAGCAAAGATATAAAAACAACCAAACACAGCAAATTAATAAACAACAGCACTAATGTACCAAGTCAAAAAATGAAAAATCAAAAGAAGAACATTCACAGATTGGATTTTTTGTAAATATCATAGGCATTTTAAACTAACCAGGAGGAGAAGTAGGCTAGGTATATACCTGCCTTGTACCATATATTCCAAGGCTGTCGGAAAACCTGGAAAAAGCTTTTCAAAAAACATTGATATAAAAATGTGTCATAAGGGACATAATTTGTTGCCAATCTAAACTTCAGCAAAATTGAAAAGCAGAATACCAGATAATAGTAAAACGCACACCATATATCAGATACCATTAGTGCCTTGACTGCTCCGGGTGGTATATATTGGTCAAGACTAGCAGCATTTGAAAACAGACTGAATGGACATAAATATGATCGGAAAAGAACAGTCACCGCCTTGAAAAAAACACGAACAAACATTAAAACATCAATTTTGATGTTCTTTCCTCACAAAAATTTTGAAATCAGAATACCCATAAAAGAAAACTGTGAGTTCATGAGATGATTTTATAAAACAAAAAACCCCGGATGCCTTTAATGACAAACAGATAATCAAGAGCCTTAGCAAAATATATAACAACATCTTGAGCAAATGATAAACAGGGAGGATCAACTGAATTAAAACAGGTTTTCAGGTGCGAAGGCTGACGTGTCTATGTAGACGAAAATTTTTGAAAAAATTTGTTACTGTGGATCATTGTCAAGTTTTTTTTTACGTAATATTTATAAATTGTTAATGTATTTATGTGATTTATGTGAAAAGTTTTTAATTCTGGTGAGCTTAGTTAAGCCTGTTTTGATATTACGATAAGTTATTTGAGTCTTTTTATTTTAGTGATGGTAACATATTGATGCAATCATTTTGATAAAGGTCAAAGTAACAGACCGAAACGTTAATGAAAATAGAAATATATATAATCGTAAGATTGTTTAACTGAACCAAAAATCCTGCTAACTTTGTTCTTTAAATATAAATAAAATGGTTCAAGAATATAATGAAAATGACTATATATATATATATATATATATATATATATATATATACAACAGCACAGACCAAATGTAATATTTAATCATTCTTTGTCTCAGCTGTCATTACAAAACAGTGATCTCATCTTCTGGAACGTTGTACGGGCTGATCCAACACTGCATCTAATTTCCCTATCCGGGTCGAGTTGCTCGGTGATGTAGCATCCGAGATATTTAAAATTGGATGCCCTCTCAATGTTCTGTCCATTTATCTGTAGTGAAGCGTTGAGGTATGGCTGACGGCTAAAGACCATAAACTTTGTCTTAGCAACATTTATATTCAGACCCATTTCCTGTCCCACTGTACTAACAGAATTTATGAGGTTTTGGAGACCCTGAAGATCGTCGCATAGAATAGCCGTATCGTCAGCATATCGAATGGTGTTAATCAGTTCGCCGTTGATTTTGACCCCGAATTCTTTTTCATATGAAGCCTCTTTAAAGACTGTCAGATTATAGGTTGAACAACAGTGGGGACAGGACACATGTCGAACGCCTCGTTGGATTTGACGTTCATCTGTTTATCATTAATTAAGACAATAAAGTGTAATAAATATTATACGTTCTTAATCATAAATATTATATTATAGAATAGAATAGAATGGAATAGAATAAAATATATATTTATTGCATAGACATGTACATATAAAAGAAAATTTTAACAAAAACAAACAATAACCAAGATACACCATATTAACTTGTAAGATGAAAAAAAAATTATAATATTTATAAATACAGTAAAAAAAAAACAAATAATGCAATTCTTATGTACTATCTATACAAAAGGACGAAGTTCTACTATGTGTGTGTATGCGTGCGTGCGTGCGTGGGTGTGTTTGTGTGTGTATGTGTGTGATTCAGTGTAACAGTCATAGGACAATCAACAATACAATACAATATTGAGAATTCTGGTTCATAAATTTTTCGAAAGTATGTTATCTCCTTAGCAACTCTGTAAAGCTATGTGGAAAACAGGTCGCTATTCAGTCTATTTTATTGAGTTTACCGTCAACTTAGTTCAAGTGATTAAGGATAATCAACTTGCTTTGATTTTATAGGTCTTGTTTATTTGCTTCTTACTTTAATTGGCTGGTTGCAATGTGGTAATTTTTATTTTTCAGATGGCGGTGAAGGTTTTGCTGGCACAGTATGTGAAATAGGTAAATCTAGTTCTGTGCCTTCTCCTGATAAAACAGTTGTTGTTCAATGGGATAATGGAACTCGGACAAATTACAGGGTTGGCTATCTTGGGAAATATGATTTGAGAGTATTTGATAATGCTCAAATTGGTGAGGAATTAACTTGTTTATTTTAAATTTATAAAAAACAGTACTTCAACAAAGAAGCAAAGAACTACGGAAGAGTACATTCAGACCATAGCAAATTGTCAAATAAGGGTGGAGATGCTTTAACCGTTATTCGTGATATAAAATATCTTAAAATTGAAAATAACTTCTTTACTGATTACAGTCATATATTTTATAGAAAATATCCTCAGAAAAAAAAAAAAGATATGTATATATATATATATATATATATATATATATATATATATATATATATATATGCAACATTGAAATAATGAAATTTTCAGGCGTTAAACACCCAAACATAGTATGTGATGGCTGTAAGAGCCAAGGGATAAGTGGTATGAGATACAAATGCTCAATTTGCTATGATTACAATTTGTGTTATGTTTGCTATCACGGAGATAAACATGAGTTGACCCATCCTTTCAAAAGATTTGAATACACTACGTCCAGAGGGTGAGTTTTGCTTACAAATTATTTATTCATCTTCATTGATAATGTTATATTTGAAAAGAATAGCTTAAAATCATCAATTTGACTTTGACTCTATTCGTATGCAGTAAAAAAAATTTATTCTTTTGTTCTAGAGTTGATTTACCAGTTAGACAGAACAGTAAAAAATGCGAACTAAAAGGAATTTTTATAGGAGCTAAAGTTGTAAGAGGATTCAGTTGGGTTTGGGGAGATCAAGATGGCGGGGAAGGTAAAAAAATAACTGATTTCTGTAGGAGATATGAGATATTGTATTTGTTTGTTAGTTTCACACCATCTATGTAATTTGTTGGTTTATTTAAACAAAAATTATTATTATGCTGAAGGAAACGTTTCCTACGTTTACAGTATTATTTTATCTTGAAATAGGAGAATGGTTTTATTAGGTAATATATGTGAATTCTTGCTGAGTCTTTTGACTGAAAGAATATATCAGTCAGGTAGTAAAAAGCGCGTATAATAGTTGATATATGATAAATAGGTCCCACGTTCTTTAAGCCAGTATGTTAGATATCTCATAAGTGTGATGATGAACTTCTCAAAGTAGATTTCCTTGAAAGACCCCTAAATAATAAAATCGAGGTTTGGCTGAATGGTAGCGGCCCCCTACCAAGACTAATAATAAAAATTTGTTTGAGGCATTTTGAAATTTGTATATCTTCAAGTTAGATATTCATGGAATTAGAAAATACAAAAGCTAGATCAATAAGGCGGGTCGAAATGTCAACTAGACCTTTGGAAAATGGTTTTTTAAATAAATTCAAAAAACGATCTTAAGGCACTTTGAGATTTTGGGAGAGTAAAAAAGATACTCAAAAGCAAATAATCCCAAAAATCCATATCGATTTGGTGGAATTTTTCACCTACAAGATGATCAAGATTGTATTATATAAGAAATTATGGAATTAATAGAATCTCCCGTTTAAAAAGAGTAGAGTGTGAAAGCATTAACCAAACAATTTCAAACATAGGATCAAAAAGCAAAAGATAATTAAATTATAATTTCTCAAACAGATTTAATGTTACAAGCGAATCTTTTTTTGTAAAAGATTATGGATGTATATGAATCGCGAGGAATATTCCAGTACCACCAGAATGTAGCGAATGTATTTATATATTAACATGTTTCAGGTTTACATACCAGTGTACATCTGCATTTTAATACGTTAAGTTTAAGTTTACGTAAAGTTTTAAGTTTAAGTTAACATAAACTTTTAAGTTTAAGTTAACGGAAAGTTAAGAAACTATGATTTTGCTTTAATGAAGGAAGTAGAGCTTCTATTGCTGCCAGAATTTCCTCTTCCTTCCCCAAGTTCGTTTTTGATAAAAACTGATTATTTCATACTTGAACTTGGTTTAACGGCAGATTGTTTATGCTTTTGAGATTTAAGGCGGAAACACATTATTGAAACGCGATGCAATCGACATAACGCGACGCGTGTTGAATAGAATCAAATCCTAGTATTTTCTATGACCAGAATCACACTATGAACACCCGACGCCATGCGATACAGGCAAACGTTTCCTGTTCCAATCGAGTGTCGACACGTTTAGTCGCGTTGCGTTTCAATAATGTGTTCAACTTGAGACTGTTTGGTTTGGATAAATTTGTTTACAGTCAATTTTATTTCATAAATATTGTTAGTAATTACCTATATTATTTTAATTCACCTGACCTATATTATTTTAATTCACCTGGACCTCTTTTTTGAACCATCAAATAAACATGTTGATTTTAACGTAGGTAGATGAACAGGGTGTTTCACGGGAAGTGCACTTTCACGAGCTATCGATCTTCTTCTTCTTCATTATCCTTTAGACAATCACTGCTGAACATAGACCTCCTCCATCTTTTTGCAGGTCGATGTGTTTTGGGCGGTGTGCATCCAGTTTTTCCCGGCTAGCAGCTGTATGTCATCTCGCCTGGGTTCTACCAACACTTCCTTTTGTCTCTCTGGGTCTCCACTGCATTATTTCCTTGGTCCATTTCACGTCATCTCGGGCAACATGACCTGTCCATCGCCACCTCAGTCTTGCAATCCGTTCTATGAGATCAAGATACTTTATTAGTGCGTTTGCGAATTTCCGTTTTGCGTATTTTATCTCTCAGGCTGAATCCAGCATCGCTCGCTCCATTGCTATCTGACAGACTCTTAAACGGCTTATGCTGTTGAACGTGAGAGTAGTGGTCTCTAGGCCATAAGTTGCAACGGAGATAATGCACGCATCGTACACTTTTCTCTTGAGGTAGATTGGGACTTTACGGTCTCTGATAATATGGCTTAGTTTTACAAAGGCAGCCCAAGTCAAGCCGATTCGCCTTATGACTTCCGCTGTTTGGTTATCCTTGCCCAATTTGATATTATGTCCCAGATAGATGTACTGCTCCACGGTTTCCAAGTGGTGTTATATTTTCATGAGAGAGGATTTTGGTCTTCTTCTCGTTTATTATTTCCTCCAGTTCGTTGAAGTCTTGGCTCATAATTAAAATGTCGTCTGCGAAACGTAAATGATTCAGGTAATTTTCGTCTATACACACACCTCCCACTTCAGGTTTTTGAATATGTCCTCCAGTGGCAGGGTGAAAAGTTTTGGGGAAATCGTGTTGCCCTACCGCACGCCTCTTTGGATGTTAATTTTTCGTAAATCTTCCTTGATGTTAACTTGGAACGTTGCATTTTTATAAATATGTTCAATTAAGTCCGAGTATCTAGAATCGATTCTTGCCCTGTTCATGGCATCCAGCACTGCCTATATCTCAATAGAGTCGAAGGCCTTTTGATAATCAATGAATACCATATGCAGAGGCACGTTATATTCCGTGCATTTATCTATTAGTGTGCGAACTGCTTGGATATGGTCGACTGTGCTGTATCCTTTCCTAAAACCGGCCTGCTCTATTGGTTGGTAGAAGTCGAATTTTCTATCCAGGCGATTTGTTAGTATCTTCGTCAGCAGTTTGTACGATGTGGTCAGTAAGCTGATTGGACATTAATTTTCGACATTTGTAGGGTCACCTTTCTCAAATAGAAGTATTAATTCATTTTTCCACATTTTGGGGATCTTGCCCTCTTCGAGACATTTGTTTAGCAATATAAGCATTGCTTTTTCCAGTATTTCCGATCCAGCTTATAGCATTTCGCTCGTTACGCTGTCACAGTCACTATATCTGTTTTGTCTGTAACTATTTCTCCCAAATTGTTCTTAATCTTATGAATGACCACATTTCCTTTGGCTCTCTTTGAGCATAGTACTTTCATGTTTAAATTACTTCGATGTCATCAAGAATCTGTTGTGTGTTGTGCGCCCGTATATCCCTTCGCTGTTTTTACTTGCTTGTTCAATGTTTTATATTGTGGTACGTCCCTGTGTGTGTTCCGACGCTCCTTTATTAGCTGGGCTGTGTTGACACTGAGTTTGTCGCTTTTCTTCGTCTTAAGCGCGCAAACTTTCTTTGTAGCTTCTCTGATCGTGTTGGTAGTTTTGGTGTTTAGTTCGTCTATGTTTAGCTGTTTGAGAGCCTCAGCTGGTAGGAGCTTCCTCTCTATTTGCTTATTGTATGCTTCTTTCTTTTTTGTCAACTCTTCTATATATGGTTTTATCGCTTTTGTAATCAACTTCTTTTGTTCGAGATGAGTGTTAAATTCTATTCTTGCTTTCACTAACCTGTAGTCACTGCCCGTGTTGAATCGGTTCAGGACAGATACGTCCGAGCATATTTTCCTGTCCGAAGCCAGTATATAGTCTATTTCGTTACACGTAATACCATCTGGACTCTTCTATGTCCATTTTCTTGAAGGTGTTTTTTTGTAGAACGTATTCAAGCAATAGATATCGATAGATTATTGAAAAATAATTCTTAAAACCTTTTATATGTCCTCCATAATAATTTTCATCGCCCTAAAAAAATTGGACATATTTAATCTTAAAAAAAATAAATTTTATTTTAAATTCTTCGTGTGCGTAGTGAACTCTTAAATTTATTTATTTTGTTTATGAGGTAATATTTTATACTGTAACAGAATGTAAACGAAGTACGTATTTCACACCAATGGCAACAAGTCGATGGCGACATATTTTTGAGATAAAAAGTAGATCTTATATACACAAAAGTTGACCTTCTCTGCAGCACCTATACTAGATGCTTTTTTACTTAAATATTAATTTATAAAAAATTCTATGAATAGAAAAGTATTGGTAAAGCAAAGAACTATTTATTCACTCAGAAATTATTGAAAAAAACCGCGTGGGCGCAGTCGGTCACATGGTCTCGCAGAAGCCAATCCCTTCGCAGTAACCTTGAGGGGTCCAGTCAATATACTCTCTCTCTCTCTCACACACCTCAAGCTAAGCATAGCGCTGTTCACCCGCACTTATATAATTCATTCTCGATTATCTGGCAGGTAAAATATTCCACCAAATTGATCTGGCGTTTTGGGATTATTTGTTTTTGAGTACCTATATTACTCTCCCAAAATCTGGAAGTGCCTCAAGAACATTTTTTAATTTGTTTGAAAAAATATTTTGCAAGAGTCTGGTTAACATTCAGACCCGACTTATTGTCTGGCTTTTTTATTTTTAAATTCCTTAAATATCTAACTTAAAGAGAAAAAAATTTCAAAATGCCTCAAAAACATTTTTATAGAAAATTTCCATTTGAAACAAATTCAAGGGTTGGTAGGGGGCCTCTACGCTTCAGCCAAACCTCGACTTTATTATTTAGGGGTCTTTCAATGACTATTATATTTCATAGTACCTCAAATATTTCATAGTACCTCAAGAACCTACCCTAAATTGCTCACCACCTCTTGGACTAAATCAAGACTTTATATATTGAATTTTGACACTTAATATCTGTTATTCCAGGCAAAATGGGAAAAGTCTTGGATATAAGAAATTGGGATAATGAAAGTAGCAGATCTCTCGCAAATGTGACGTGGTTTTCTGGTTCGACAAATGAGTATAGGTTGGGTCAGAAAGGCAATTGTGATATTAAGTTTGTCGAGCCAACAAGTGGCGGATTTTATTATTGCGAACATTTACCTGTTCTTGGTAAGACCAATTGAATAGATTCATTGTTTGTCTTGTTATTTG